>SNQJ01S0041342.1:40389-51841 GCA_010110895.2 Picea sitchensis | reverse complement strand
AGATTCCTTTTACATGGCCTATAAGATGGCTTGGGGACTTGCACATGGCCCATGATCCCTAAATGAAAATTTTATGCCATAAGACTTTATTTTTTACCGTAGACCATGGATTGAGCCATCATAATAATCCCTATTGTTCCAAACCTGCCCACTATATCTGTCTCAAACATTAGATTCTTAAGGTAGGGTTTATGTGAATTCCCAAGGCCTCATACAAGGCCTCTAATATAGAGAGATAGATGTTATGGACCAATGCCTTGGATTTTGGCCTTGTACCATTCCCTCATCCTTGGTAACCATCCCAATGCATAAAAAATTGAAATGACCACCATATCAAACTCGGCCTTCGAACATGGAATTGACACAAGAACCATGCCTAGTGTGATACTCTTCAAAACGGTGAGGAGATCTCACTTGTAAGCTAAAGATTCCTTATGTTGGTTGGGCAACCAAGCATGGCCTATAAACCCTGAGGCAATTGCATGGCCTTAAATCATACTTGCTAAACTCAAGTCATTACTTGGGCATTGAGAACTATCCATGGGATTACAAATCTCAGAATGGCCACCATATCCTTCTTACAAGACAAAGATTCTATATGTAGGGTTTGCATGATGGGCATCAAAATGTGCATAAAAATTCAATTCTTGGGACTTTTGAGGGCGCTTTTTAAAAACACGTCACTAAAAAACTACCTCTAATTTTTTTTAAACATTGTTAGGAGGACCATCACTAGCCTAAACCTCCAGTAGCCTAGCCTAAGGAAATTTCTTCCATTGAATTTAATTTGTTCACTTTAGAAGTCAATATTCTTTGTTGAAAAAAGTGTTTTTTGAACTTATAGAGTTATGTAAAAGGGTCATATAGACAAGGAAACTTCATACACATTCTTCTTTCTCTTTTTCAATCATTTAAACCACCATCAAATACAAGTTTGCTTCCCTCATATGTGAACAGACCTCTTAGAGGTTGTGTTTGCTTGGTATTTATCTTTATGTTTTTTAATCACTCAATTCTTCTCTCACCCTTTAGTTGCACCCAAGGATCAAATGTCAAGATTTCACTTCCTTTCAAGACTCTTCAACTCTTCATAGAAGGGTATTAAATTATTTTCCCCACAAAAGAAATTTAAAATGGAAAATCACTTGTTAATAATGAAGTGAGGTTTTTTCCATATCTTTTCAAACTAAGGGTAATTGTTCGGACACGTCAATATTTAAATCTTAAGACTCAAGGCTCAGAACTCAAGAGGTATGAATTACAAAGTAGTACAATATATTTTTTGATTCATTGACTTGTACTTTGTAAATGATAAAAGTTAGTTTTTCATGGATATACAACGGTACAACTAGCATCACTAATCCCAATGTTGTCTCTCATAATTACAACAAGGAATATTACAATAGTTGTAAAACTTGCTTAAAAATATTTTGCTAGTCAACTATAGATATTTACATTATAAAATCATTATATTATAGTATTATATTACAGGAATTTATTAAATTTTAATATTAAAAAATGTTACGATATTGATAATGTATGTTTTTCATAATTATGAGTTTTTTTATTCAAATATATTAGAATATATTTCAATAATATTTATTTAAAATATTAAAAGAACCACATGTGTTTACAAATCTATCTCACTACGACAATTATATCCTAAAATTAAAGAATGTGTATCTATTTTCCCAAAATATCCTATCTCAGTACGATAATCATATCCTAAAATATTTGTTGATATGTCTCTATATCATAGTATGTATTTCATGTGTATTCACATACTTTAATTACGCTCTTATTTTGATTTTTACATAGGAAGAGATGCATATTTAAGTACTTTGTCAAAAATATGGAATAGTTGGTAAGTACTAGTAGGTTCAACATTAAATTGGAAGAACAAATGTGGATGATTTTGGTCCAAACCTTCTATGGAGGAAGATGTCATATTCTACACATCGATACCTTTCCAACAATACAAGAATTTCCTTAATCGATGTAACATCCCCCAAACTTCCTCTCAGGCGCTACCAGCTGAAACACAGATAAAACAAAAGGTTTTTGCTAACAATTCTTGTAGCTTACTAGTTACTAATCATACACATTTAACCATTTATGATACCATTAATTAAATGCACCTACAACATTATAAATTAAGCATGAATGCAACTACTAAACTCAAACACATTAACATATAAATCATTCTCGTACACAGAGTAAATGCAACACTAGAAAAAGATAAAACACTTATATATTAAAACAATTGTGCAACAAACTGCTTGGGACGAACAATCCTCCCAACCATAGACTTGTTGTTCTAGATCTAAAAATAAATTCACCCCCTAGCTGGGGCTAGGAATCCAAAAAAGAGGTTATCTTTCACTATCCACTCACAACTTAGATAATCCCACAACCCACTGGCATTCTCCTAGAGCTATCTCGATTTCCTCCATCTCTCTTCCTCTTGACCCTCCCAACCCAAGGAATGTACCACTTCACTTCTATTAGTCTATTGGGATGTACCATTTGTTTATCAGGGTCACTCTAACATTGGTGACCAAGAATCTCACTACTAGGAAGTCGAGGGAACTCGCTACTAGGAAAACTACACTAGCATTCTCCTACAACTATCTCGATTTTCCTCCATATTTCTTCCTCTCAACCCACCCAACCTGAGGAATGTACCCCTTCACTACTCTCAGTCCATCGGGCTATACCATTCGTTTATCAAGGTCTCTTTGACCCAGGTGACCACTAATCTCACTACTAGGAACTCAAGGGAACTCACTGCTAGGAAAAATACTAGGAAAAACACAATAGGAAGCTTGATTCTCCAGTGCAACTCATATAGGAGTTCACTCGTCAGGCCTGACAACCTATTTATTCTACACACTTGATAGCTTACTTATTCAGTCCTCACAACTCCAAAATGCTCCTAAAATCGTCCATTGTTGTTTTCTCTAGCTCTAGTGCAACTCTTCATGTTGTCTCCTCTCCCCCATACAAAAACGTGATTGACTAAAACTTCCCTCTGTCCCATACCAATTTCCTATGTTTGCTTGCTTTCTTGACTTACACTCTTTCCCAAGTTGATTGTACTCATCTCCATGCTGTCAATAAATATGGGATGTGACTCCTCACACCCACCCTCTTCCAAGTATTCAATGATTGGGCTCTTCTACACTCAAGGGAAAATAAGAAGGTTCACTCAAAACATTAAAATCATGAAAAATGATTGGGAATTAAACTCATGGCTAAACCCCCCTTTCTAGACCCCTCCCCTCTTGTGGATTACTCAGCCCACAATCTTTTTCCATGCCCCCCAACCACTGACATCACATTTTATTTATTAAAATTCAGAAATACAATTCACATATACATAGCTTTTCTATGGCCATACATTATATCTACATTAAGAATTAATTAAACTGGGGATTATAGCGAGGACGTTACAATCAAAGTTGATATGCGAAATTTCTTCCTCTCGCAAGTTAACCTATTGTGTTTACCACCATGGTATGAGTGGGTGCCACATCATCCCTCATTAGTCAAAATGTGTGGGGCTAGCCACGTGTGGACTTTAAAGAATATTCTAGAAGCTCCAAAGCTAATCACTAATTTAGGGTTAAGGAATTCAAAGTCCTAACCCTAGATGACTATCGGGCTATGTTAAATATTGGGCCACTAGGAGGAGAAAGGGTTATTCTATTTTGCTTTGTATATTGTTCCATAACTGAGAAAAACATTTAAGAGTTGTATTTTGTGACAATAACAGAGGAGGAAGAGAATTTTGTAGCAGTCATTCAAGCCACAGTGTCAAAAGCTAACTCGATAGTGAGTTCTCATTCCTTTGTATGTTCATTTTTATAACTGAAGAAAAGAGAGAAGAGCAGAGGCCTCACCCTCCCGCTAGGTTTTCTCCCATATTGTGTTTCCTAGATCAAATATTTTGTTCATTTGTGTGGATGGTGTGTACAATGTATTTTGTGCATGTTCTTTCATTTTTATCTTTCAGTTATTTCTAAAATTCAAGTAAAGCTAGTAATTAACTAACCCAAGATCCAAGGAAATAAACTACAAAAATACGAGATTTTAGAATGGTTTAAGATATGTTGTGATAAACCGTTCCAATAAATATCTACAATAGTTTACAGATCAACACTCAAGTACATAGGAAATGCACATAACACATAAGCAATGTACTCAAACACATAAGTGACACACCCATGCATGTAAGTGTTGAACCTGCAAAATGAACTACAGTCAAGCACATAAGCGACACACTCACAAACATAAATGTCACACCTAATATAAGAAATGCACCAATTCATATAAGTGACATCACCATACATAAGCAATGTCTCTATGCACATAAGTGATGCCCTCGTGCACATAAGAAATGCACCTAACATAAGAGACACACTCATGCCAATAAGTGACACACTCAACCACATGAGTGATACACCTAACATAAAAAAGATACTCTTGCACATGGACATAAACAACATATCCACGCTCATACACATAAGGATGCAATCATGCATGTAACATAAGTGACAAACTTATACACATAATATGTTAACCCCTAATCCCAAATTCAAGGATCATTAACAATACAAATATGCCTAACATGTACCTCATAACCATATTTAACACATACATGCATAACTTATGAATATCGTATAATGCATTGACTTGTAGCTCCTAATAATGTTGAGTCCTAAACTATTAATCTCTAAAACCTAATGTTTGAACCCTAAACCATGCATGCCTAACCTACTTTACAATAACTCCCAATGTTCAATGCACTAACCTCTATAACTCACTATTTTTTTTATCCCTATCATTCTAACCCTTAATCTATGCAAGCCTAACCTATTAACCCCTAAACCATAACCCTTAACACCTAATGCATGACTAACTAATAGCTCATAAGTACTAACTCATGGATGCATAACACATTACCCATAAACCCACCATGGTACATGTGGAGTGTCTAAATATGGAGGCCTATTTATGTATGAATAATCTATGTAATAAAATGGAGCATTCAAGGTGAAAGTCAATTTTGAAACCTTTTGACTTTCACAAATCTCTCTATGCAAATGAAAGGGATTAAGATAATTAAGAGGGACTGCAAGCACTAAGGTATTATGAACTCGTCCTTTTAATGGAACTCCATAAAACATTTAGCAATGTAATGGTTAACTTCAAAGTTCCAATGGAAGGGAGAAAATTCCCACATATTTTCTATTTTGTGAAATTATCCTTATTTTGAGTGGGGAAGTTGCTAGAATATTTATTCTTAGATGAAGCAGGATTTATAGTGGTCCATCTCATTAAGGAGGCTAAGAGTAGAGGCTTAATAGATAGATCTTGATATGCAAATTGTAGAACTTTGGATGTGAATCAATTCAAATTTTACCAGTGATCGATGGTAACTTTTTGAAAAACTATAGGTTCCTTAGTGGAGAGGCTATTTATAATATGTTTTGGTTATGGAGGGTGATATATACTCGTGAAGGACGAGTTGTTTGGATTTTCAATCAACACAAAGATTCATAGGGAACCTAAATCAATAAGGTCATGGAAAGATTAATTGATTAGAGCTCAAGTTTGTTAAGCACCTAAATCGATAAGGTCATGGAAAGATTAATTGATTAAAGCTCAAGTTTGTTAATCCTCTTTCTTATTAATATTGAGATCTAACATTGCTTTATTACTTTCATAAAAACAATCAACCTAACCCTATGTCGCGTGAGAATGTGAAATTGATTATTATATTTGAAACAATAAACTAAATTTTCAATTTGAAGAACAATGCCATCAAGATCAAGTAAATTATCTCATAAGAACAACTTCTACTTCCTTTTGCATAAAGAAAAAATAAAATAGGAGAAACCATGTACTATAGCTAAACTCATTAGCCTTTAATGTCTACCATTTGTAGTGGGAATCTAAACCTATGTGCTTCTATAGAAAATAATCCACAACATTATCCTCTTTCACCTCATGACCATCAACATCCTTCAAAGATTCAGTGCCAAAATAGTGGCAATTCGTACTATAAAAAAATCGGTACTCATCATCCATAGATTCCCCATGTCATTGGGTATTTATTTTTCCTTTCACCTCATAAGGATGTCTCTTAGAATCCAAAAATAAAATCACACATTCACTCCCAAGGATACTCTATTAACATTCTATCGCACTAACCCTAACTTATTAACATCCCCTATGCATGCTACCTATGACTATATATTTTTTTCTTCGAACATCTATTATGCCATGATAATTGTTAGTCCTTAACCTTGTTTTTGACTGATTGGGTGTCCCTAGTCCCTGTCCTACTCATTTTTCATGATTTTTTGTTAAAACTTTGTTTTTACCTCTTGGTTTGGAAGATCATTTTTCAATCTTTATTGCACTTTTTAAATGATTTTTGAGGTTTTTAAAGATTAGGATTTGATATGAGAATTTTCTATCACATCACTTGTCGTTTCATTATTTGAATTTTCAAATTTTTGCAAGTTAGAAAAGGCATTGCAAGAATAGCGCTATTCCTACAGCGCCGGGAATAATCATTGTTCTACATGTGCCACCCTGTCCAGATTGTGTTCTAACATTTTAAATCATGATTAGAGGATCTACATACCTCTTTATGATCTTTTTCAAGATGTTATTCATATGATAACAACTATATTCGGAGGATTGAGTTGTACTATCCACCTCGACATCAAATCAAGATGCCTGATTATCATGAATGAAATCATTATCTACATATTTTTGCATGTATGTTGTTCTACGCAGGGTTTGCAGGTAAAGAGATAACTTCTAGTTTTTAACAGCTCTCGGGAATTTAAGATTTGACCCTCGATATTCTCAAAATTGTATATAGGATCGTATCAACGATATGGCACCCAAAAAGAGTGGTCAAATAATCAGATTGGAGCCTGAAGGAACATAATTGCTCGAAGCATTCCCTCAGATGGCGCATAAATTCAAGGATGTCGGTTGGTTCAATTTTTTCTCAACGTTCCAGGGTCATGACAAATAGATCTCAATGACGTTTGCACAAAATTTTAATGTCTTTGAATCTATGGTTGGAAAATTTTTGATGCATGTGACAGAGCATTCTATTGCTAAAGCCTGTAGATTACCAGTATATGGCGAAATATGGTGGAAGAAGGAGAATGTAGTCATGGAGTTTGTGAATCTGTTTCTTATTTTAGAAAAGCAAAACCCTAACTGGAGCAAGGGTATACCACATAGCTAGGTAAGGAAAGAGTGACACATTGACTTGATAATTATACACAGGTACATTACACGTGAAGACATGTTTTCCCTGGTCCATCTCTATCATATCAGACTGTTGATTCATGTAAATGGTGATTACCCTCTTAACTTACCCTATTTTCTATTAAATTTTTTATCCAAGATGTCTAAGAGGATCCAGTCCCATCCTGCTACAGTAAAAAGTAGTCTTTTTCATCAAGGTTTGATTAGAACATTAGTAGTCTTCTCCTTAAATGAAGTCCATGGATATTGGGATTTGTTAATCCAATGCTTAAAACCGAATCTACACTCAACCAAATCCAAAAATTTCAAGGGGAAAAATCTTCTAAAAGAGAAACAGACTTCTCAAGCCACCATAATTTTATTGAAAGAAGATTCACCTATAACTAGGGTAACTCATATTGGCAAGAGAAATTTACAAACTCAACAAGCTATTGGTGATTTTCCTGTAGGTAAAGATGATGATAAAGCCACTACTAGTCGAGGTAAGAAGCCTAAAATGAATGAAGAGACTGACATTTACCCTGATCCAGATATAAAGAGGGAATTTCATGAATATGAAGTTTACACCACAAGTCCAGTTCAGACTCCAATCAAACAAAAACAACAATCTACAGGTAAGAAGACTGCAAAGTGTAAAAAACAGAGTAAAAAGAAAACACCTATACCTAAATTCCCTAGAAGGAATTCTACCAGAGCTGATAATAAATTTAGACTGAATTCAAAATCAATGTTTCATCCTTCCATCAAGAAGGAGAATGTTATAATTATAGAAGATAATTCAGAGGATTCTAAGAAGGAGATCAAAAAATAGGCCGTGGTGTCTTCTTTACACATAATAGAGAAGGAATCTGAGGACTTGAAGAAGAAACAAGAAAAGGGAAAGCAGATTGCACAGTACTCCAGAAGACCCGTGACCAAAGCAACTACAAAATCAGCTTCAGTATCTGAATCTGTATTTAAGGGCACAAATGCAGTTTATGATGACATAAATAATGTTTTTCCAGAACTAGACTAGATGCAAGACCTTCCAGAAACCAAAGAATCTGACAACACTGAAGATGAATACGTTAGTTCTGGGCTATATTCTAAATATATATGCGATTAAATTAATAAAACCCCAACTACTATAGATATGAATTTACCTACCCATGTAGAGGAATATCCATAATTTAAAGTGAAAGCAAGGAAGGAAAAAGACAGAGTAAAGGAGCTGCTAACACAACAGGGAGACATGTTTTGGGAACTGTAGCTATTTTTTCTGATGGCAGCACTACATCTACATGCATTTCTTCAGTCAGTGGTACTGGGAACAACTTATTTGATGCAACTGTTGCAAATGTTGCAATTTTACAAGTTCAATTACTTAGTTCTATCATCCAACAATCTACCTTTATTTTCTCTATATCACATGCTCTCTTTGGAATAAAATACAGTGGACCTATGGTACCACAACAGTTCTCTCATATTTGAAATCACCCATTCTATGAACCTCACATGGTGTCTCAATAGTTGGCTTATACAACCTCAAAAAATAAGAAGAGCAGAAATCAATACATGCATACTGTGTTTTTTACCTGTTTTAGTCTTTATCCTCAAAAGCGGTTTTAGAATAGATGGAGATGAATTCGTTGAAACCAAAAGAGGTTTTTGTTGGGAATGGACCCCTTCACAAAAAAATCTCTCGGTTTTTACACAGTTATCACATTTTAAGAGATTCGAATATATCTTTGAGGCCTATTTTTCAAAGATTTCACAATAAATAATTTCTTGTTTTAGTCAATAATTTTGGACAAGGTTTCAGAATAGCTGGAGAAGAATTTTTGGAAACAAAAATAGGTTTTTTTTGGGAACGAACCCCTTCAAAAAAACCTCTCCCATTTTTTAGACAACTATCATATTTTTGGAGATACAAAGAGATATTTGGACCATATTTTTCAGGAATTTACCAGATTTGTTTTCCTAAAAAATATCATGGACAACAGTTGATGAGCCACCTCATCAATTCGACTTGGATATCAAATCTAATATCCTCCTTGATTATTTGAAACAAGAAACTAAATATTGATGATGAGGTTTTCAGATTCATTTCTTTTGGATCTTGATAAATATGTATCATTTCTATATAAACAGGGTAGAAGGAGAAGTAAGGGGTCGATAAGTTGGGCATTCAAAGATATTTTTGTAAAATCCATTGTAAGACAATTTATTTTCCATATTGATACTAAATGGAAAATGCATGTTGATGGTCATATCCTCTTTCATATCTTATTCTATTTCTTTTCTTACTTGAATTCATTTATTCTGTTGCAATGCATTTGATTTCTTGATTTTAAGCAACACGATGAAAACTTTGTTGTTTTTGTTTATTATCAAGATTGTCTTCAAGTACATGTTCTTGTTTCTCAATGATATTTTGAAATATTAAATCCATATGGAGTTGAAAAACTACATACTCTCATATATTCCCTTCTTTATTCACATTATTTTCTGATCTATTAAGGTGACTACCATTTAATAATCAGTGGGATGTTTTCTTTCTTTTACATTTGAGTTATATGTTTATTTGAAATATTGAACCAACTTTCAACCATTTTCTAAAAATCTATTTCAAAACCCTTAAAAAATACCATTGCAGTAACCTTTCATAGTCAAGTGCAACTTTAGAGACTGACATCTTTTGGCGCCATTGCTGAGGACGGAGGAACAAAGAATTTATCCTTGGGAGAATGACAACAATCAATTCTATCTCTTGATGGTGAACAAGAGTTGGACACTTTTTTTGACTGTATCATTCACCTGATAACTCCATGAAGGAAGAATCCATTGGCAACTCCACTAATCCAAGATATCAAAGGCTATGGAAGCCTTTTTGGCTCGTAGGTTTGCTCCATTTGATTTCTCCGGTATTCCTGGTTTTCCAAATGTTATGCCTACTATGCATGAATGGGGAGACTACCTTCCAATGATCCAAAAAGGATCTATAGAATCCTAAGAACAACTCAGGACGCTTAGAATGGCTTCAACAAATAGAGAAAGGGAAAAAATTCAAAGTTCCCAAAACTTAGTTAAAATTCCATGGTCGCGAAGAGCGCGTCGCAAGATTTCTAACGATGAAAACGACTCGTCAAACAAAATTACAAATCGAAAGACATAAGCGGTCAAAGTTTAGGTCAAACTTGGTCAAAAGGTCAAGGTGACACGTGTCACCACTGCAAGGGTGACACGTGGCACATCCGTACAACTGACATGGCAGAGTGCTGAGTTGGCATGGGATGATGTGGCAAGGTCGTACAGTTTTGATGGTAGACACGTGGGAGAATTAGGTTGTGAGAAATGTCATTTTCATGGGCAACTATTATGGTGCCACGTGGATCAGTCGTTGGCTGCAATATGACACCCCTCCACTCTAGTTGGCAAGTGGTAAAATTATATGACTCCCCAAGAGTCGAACTCCTAACCTCCTAGCCCAAAGGCCTTACAACTCTGCGCTAGCCAACATACCACTATGTAGTTCTTGTTTATAATATGACAAGAATATTATTTAAGTTTAATGTTTTATGAGGGCGGAAAAGGAAAGGGGCCATGTCTTCGTCCCAACCCTTGGTTATATGCTAAACCACGTGACCACATTTCAAATACACGCCATATATGGCATACTCTCCATTCTAGCCAGTTAGTAAATGCCCTCCATATTTAGAGCGCATGCCAATTCTAGTTGCAACCACATGCTAAAAGGGGAGTCCATGGGACTTGATCACGGGACCTCCGCCAAACAAATGCTCTAAATATAGCCCAACCTACCAGCGCGCCAAGCGCCCTCTTTATTGCATAACTGCCAACTTTTTATATAAAAAGGGGTGTTCTCCAATGTACAGGGACAGAGAAGAACCAAGAGCGCACCCGTACGGATTTTGGCACGCATTTCAATCTCAGTCATTTATTGCAGAGGCATGGAATGAAAATCGAGGCAGGGGTTGTTAGACAACTGAGAGGGGGGGGTGAATCAGTTGTTACCGTGCTTAAACAATTATGGTTATTTTAAACTCTTTGTAGAGACTCTGAATGATGATCACAATAATGCAGGGAAATAAACAATGGCACTTTCAGCATCATTCACATATATGAGAAACACAGAGACAAATATTTCCCGAGG
>SNQJ01S0041342.1:1828-31506 GCA_010110895.2 Picea sitchensis | reverse complement strand
TTACATGTGCCTGAAATGTTGAATCAGTCTGACACTTGTCATTACCTGGTTGTGCCACGTGTTCCTAGTTGACGTGGTCTGCTGACATGAGTCGGGTCGACGGTCTGGATCACATCTTGATCTGACGGCTCAGATTACGCCAGGAATTTGCATATTGAGAAATCAGGATTCCTATTGCATTGTTTCTTTGACATTTCCAAAATGCGATCCTCGAAATTTTGATCAACGGTTCATATGTGATCTTGATTTGACGACTCAGATTACGTCGAGTTTTTGTGAGCCCTCTACTCCTTATACTTTTAAAGTTCGTGTAGGTTTTCCTCAATCCAACGGTGGTCGGACCCTGCGCTTGGATCTGACGCCTCTAACTTCAATTAGCCCTCCGGTTAAGCTCATGGTCCATGTGACCTTCTCCTATATGACTGCAACCAAACCTCCTCATCGAGGTTTCAGACTTTCCCATGTCGAAACATGTATGTCCTCAGGATTCACGATCCCTCAAATCCCGACGTGCTCTTTATGCACTATCTCTCCTGGCTAGGCTCCTGGCCCATATGACCGTTATCCCTGTGACCGCAGTCTTACCACTCGTCCGGGTTTCAAGCTTTTCAATGATGCAATACATTGTCTCATGGGATTCCCGATATGTGAAACCCCGATGAGTCATCCCTCCTTTCGGGATTTCACCTTGGCTTTTCCCGATGGTAAACCTTGTGCATCTCTTGTCCGATCTGACGGCTGACGGGATTTCTGAATGAGATCCAACGACTGTCGATCTCTGTCTTCCTTCTCCTCTGCAAACTCCTGTATCTTGAGCTTTGCTACACGCGTTCTCCTCGACGTTGTTCCTCCTGAGCTTTCACTTCCGAATCCCCAAGGGATTCTTAGACTTCTACGCCTCTACAGAGTCTTCACATGCACACTCTGATCCTGCCATCTTCACTGTTGTACTTTCCATCAATGACAAGCATACGCTGTCTCTTAGACATTTGCCAACAGGGGTGTCTCTTGGGCCCGAAAGTGCTAGACTCAGATCGAGGCGTGGAGATAGTCATTTTTAGGTAATTTGATGCCAAAAACAGAGTGGTGATGTTGGTTTTCTGATTTGAGCAAAGCTTCTGTAGCTTAACTCCAGAATGAGCTATACTGATGTATTTTGACCAATTCTTTTGTGGAGTTAATAAAAATACCGACCCATTTGAGAGAAGGACCCGGAGATGTAGTTCACCAAGGAGGAACTCCATTATCAAGTTCTTCGCATTCATATTGCATGGTTATGTCTCTTTCCTTTTGAGTTTTTCCTTCTTTATGGTGTACTTTACTTTATGCTCATTTTATGCAATTCTTTAAAATGTCACTTGACGAAAAGATCCTGGATCATTTTGGTATCAGAGTAGTCATTTTTTACTTGAATTGTTGAGTATGAATGCTTACTAGGGCTAAGAATAAGTAGGGTGAAGGAACTCTTAAGACGTTCAATCCCGAAGTTGGTTGTGCATCCCGAAGGAAGAAAATAGCAGCAGAGGACAAGCGTGATGAATAGGAGAAAAACTTTCACATGGTCTTTTATTGCATGTCAGAAATGGTTGAATGAATCTATGGAGATTATGAGAAGATGATGAAGAAGAAAGGGAATAAAAAGGAAGCACCACCATATGATTATGCTTCTGTAAACTAAGGGGATGGAGGAGATCCTCCTGAGCCCCTATCTTCACCTTCAAGTTCTAGTTCTTCCTCCTCTGAGCATTCTCATCACTCTTGGCATTCTAACCGTAAAGTCTCTTTTAGGAATCCATTATTAAAGCTTGATGTAAAGTTTGTTTTACCTATGTTTAATGGAGATGCTAATACTAAAAAACTAGATAATTGGATCCGACAGGTTGAATTATATTGTTGTGTTCATCATATTGATGAAGAGGAAGTTAAAGTGCAACTAGCTTCTCTTTAGTTGGAAGGCACCACTCTCGTATGGTGGTAGAGAAAGCTTCAGGACAGAAGTAAGTGTGGTAATCTTCTTTCCTCATGGTCAGAATTTAAATCAGAGATAGGGAATCAATTCTATCCATTAGGGTAGGTACATAAAGTGATGATGGAATGGAAAAATTTAAGGCAAGGTAAAGGTCAGACTGTACAAAGTTTCACGAAAGAATTTAGGAAGAAATCAATAGCATTGAACATTCCTTTGGATTCTTATGAAACTTTAATGAAGTATATTGGCACACTTCACAGTTATATTCGTCATACTTTACTCTTGTTTAACCCCACTAGTCTTGACAAAGTTTGTGAGCAAGGCACTCACCTTGAGAATAGGGGGAAACATGTTCAAGAAGATCCCATGAAGAAACCTTCCAGTTTCCCACAAAATACTTTCAAGAAGTTTAAAAGGAAGGACAAGAAGACCACTACAGTGATGAGAGAAGGAGGAAAACCATCTTGCACTCATTGCAATAAGGGAGGTCACGATGAAGAACATTGTTGGAAACTGCATCCAGAAAAGAAACCGAAACCGTTCGGTGGAAAGGGGAAGACAAAGACCGTTTCTACAGTGCAACAAGATCTAGGTTCTGAATCAAGAGATGAAAGAAATATCACAATGGTTGGAGTACAAGGTAAAGATTCTCTTCATGCTAGTTCAAGTTCCAATGATGAATCTCATATTGATGAACGAAAGAGGAATGCGTTATTTCATATAAGAGTTGTATCTAAACATACTAAGATAGATACATTATTCGATCCAGGTTCCCAAGTAAACTTAATATCTGAAAAACTTGTCAAGAATATGGGTCTTGTAACGAAACCACATCCAAATCCTTATCCTCTTGGTTTGGTATGTGATAAAGCAAAACTTAATGTCACCAAACAATGTAGGATCATATTTTCTTTTGCTTCAAAGTTGATTGATGAAGTGGATTTGGATTTTGTACCACTTGATATATGTGGCATAGTGTTGGGGAGTCCTTATCTTTATGATAGAAAATCATTCTTCTTTCGTCATGACAACAAATACCACCTTACTAAAGGGGAAGTGGAATATATTGTTAGATCTCACAGCATGAGGGTAAATACAACACTTGTTAGTGTAGGAAAAATGAAAAGGCTCATAACCACTAATAAGAGATATGTACTCATGGTCATCAAAGAGAAAGATTCCAGGACATCCGACGCTTTCCAAGGATGTGATCTGTCTCATAAAAAATAATTAATTGATATTGTTTCTAAGTATGATGATATTTTTCAGGAACTAGATGGATTACCTCCTTAGAGGGAAATCCAACATGAGATACATATTCAGCAGGATTCTCCTCTTCCTAATGTGGTCATGTATAGGATGTCAGTTGTGGAGATGAAAGAGATCAAGAAGCAGATACAGGGCTTATTGGATCAAGGGGTTAGCAGGCCCATTTCATCTCCTTGTTGTTCTCCGATCGTGATGATGCCAAATAAAGATGGAACATGGAAAAATGTGTGTCGATTATCGGGCCTTAAATAAAATCACGGTGAAAAATTGATACCGTCTTCCTCGTATAGATGATTTATTTGATCAATTGAAGAATGTTTTTTTATTTCACTAAGTTGGATTTGCGTAGTGGATATCATCAAATCAGGGTTCAGAACATGATGCATCGAAGACTGCCTTTAAAACCAAACAAGGATTGTTTGAGTGGTTAGTTATCTCGTTTGGGATTTGTAATTCTTCGACAAATTTCATGCGTGTGATGAATGAGGTATTCAAGCCTTTCCTATATGACTTTGTGATTGTGTATTTAGACAACATTCTTGTTTTTAGCGGGAATTGGGATGAACATGTAAGGCATGTAAAACAAGTATTGGATACTTTGCAAAGGGAAAAGTTGTATGTGAATTTGGAAAGACTGCACTTGTATACTTAGGTCATATTGTAGGAGGAGGACAATTGAAAATTGATCCTTCCAAAATTGAATTAATTGTAAAATGGCCTGAGCCAAAGAGTGTAACCGAAGTCCGAAGCTTCTTAGGTGCAATCAAGTATTGGAGGATATTCATTCCCAACTTCTCCTTTATAGTAGCTCCTTTGCATGCCTTAACCAGTGTGAAGAACACTTTTCAGTGGGAAGGAAAGCAACAAAAATATTTCGACACTTTGAAGGAGAAGATCAATACCGCACCAGTATTAGCACTGTCAAATCTTCAATAGCTTTTCGAGATCAAGACAGATGCCAACAAATATTCTATGGATGCAGTATTGATGCAATATCATAATCCTATCTGTTACCACTCTGAGACTTTTAACCAAGTTGTTGTTAACTATCCTACATATTATAAAGAGTTGTATGCATTAGTCCAAAGCGTAAAGAAATGGAAGCATTACTTGTTAGGGAAGGAAACAATTATACATACATATCACCAGCCCTTACAGTATCTTCAAGAACAAACCAAACTGCAACAATATCGACACTATAGATGGATGGGTTTCCTACAACAATTTCATTTGGTAATCAAGTACAAGAAGGGTACAAGTAACAAGGTAGTTGATATGCTTTCTAGACCTCCTATTGTTGCTTCTATTATTTTGAAGAATACTTATTTATCTCATGATAGCTATGTAGAGAAATATGCAATCGACGAAGATTTTAAAGAAGTATATGAGAAGCTAAACCATGGTGCACAGGTAGATAACTATTGTCTACAGGGAAAATTACTCTATCGTCTTGGGAAGCTATGTATTCCTACAAGTGAACGAGTCCATGTAATACGATAAGATCATACTTCTCTTTTGTCTAGGCATTTTGGGGTAGGAAAAACTATGGCTCATTTGCAGAGGTTTTGTTATTGGCCTCAAATGAAAGAAACTGTAACTAAATATGTAAAGGGGTGTGTGATGTGTTCTACTTGTAAGCCCACTAATAGAAAATTGGGTCTATACTCAACACTTCCTGTTCCATCCCATCTAAGGGAAAGCATTTCCATGGGTTTTGTAGGGGGTTTACTGATGACCAAAAGGGGTCATGATTATTTGTATATCATAGTGGATACGTTCAACAAGATGTGTATCTTGATGCCATGTAAAAAGAATATCACTGCTGAGTAGACTGCTAATCTCTTCTTTTAGTGTGTTTGGGTTCATTTCCGGTTATCCACGTCCATTGTCTTGGATCGAGATACTCGATTCCTTAGGGATTTTTGGACTAGATTGTGGAGAATGATGGACACCAAATTGAAGAGGAGAACTTCTTTTCATCCGCAGATCGAATGACAGACAGAGGAGGTAAACAAAACAGTGGTACTTTTGCTTTGAGGCTACTGCATCAAGCATCCTAAGTTATGGGATGAACATATACCCTATGTACAACATTATTATAACTGAGCTTTACATTCATCCACTCAGAGTTCACCTTTTGAGACGTGTTTTGGGTACCTACCAAAGGTTCCTTTGGACTTGATGTATGGTAGAGATGCTGATGTGAATGAAGAATGAACAAAGGATAGAGCCCGCAAGTTCATCCAGAGGATTCAAAAGATACACTAGGAAGTCAGGGAACAGTTGGAGAAGAGTCAAGAACAATATAAAGCTCAGTATGAAAAGCACATGGTTGATAATTAGTTCTAGGTTGGAGATCAGGTATGACTTCATACCAGCAAGGAACAATTGAAGGGTGAAGGAAAGAAACTCAAGACCATCTGATATGGACCCTTCACTATCTTGGAGAAAAGAGACACTAATGTGAACGTAGAGAACTTGAAACTTTAGAGAATATATGCAGATTTACTCCATTGTGAATGTAGAGAACTTGAAACTTTTTAAGCATCCCATGATCATGGATCGGGATGAGGAAGTTTCAATACCTTCAGTTGATGAGTTTTCACCTAAGTACTTGGATGAGTTATAGGAAGAGATCATCCTGGACATAAGGACATGGATTTCACACTGTGGTGATGTTGATTATCTTCGAGTAGGATTAAAGGGAACACATCCAAGCAAGGCAAAGTGGATTGAGAAGGACAAAGTGAGGGGATTATTCCCTCACTTACCAGTTGATTCATGAAATCTTTTGGTGGTCCAAAAAGCTCTCAATGGGAAGGCGTGATCCAAAAAGGTTCCAGAGAAGGCTAAGAACAACTCAGGATGCTTAGAATGGCTTCAACGAACAGAGAAAGGGAAAAAATTCAAAGTTCCCAAAACTTAGTTAAAATGACATGGTCACGAAGAGCGCATCACAAKATTTCTAATGGAGAAAACGGCTTGTCAAATGGAGTTACGGATCGAAAGACATAAGTGGTAAAAGTTCAAGTCAAACTTGGTCAAAAAGTCAAAAGGTCAAGGTCACACATGTCACCACTGCAAGGGTGAAACGCGRCACGTCCGTACAACTGATGTGGTAGAGTGTTAAGTTGGCATGGGATGGTGTGGGAAGGTCGTACATGTTTGATGGAAAACACGTGGGTGAATTAGGTTGTGACAAGTGTCATTTTCGTGGGAAAATTTTATGGTGCCATGTGGCACAGTCATGGCTTGCCACGTAACACCCCTCCAGTCTAGTTGGCAAGTGGTAAAATTATATGACTCCCCAAGAGTCAAAATCCTAACCTCCTAGCCCAAAGGCCTTACAACTCCACGCTAGCCAACATACCACTATGTAGTTCTTATTTATAATATGACAAGAATATTATTTAAGTTTAATGTTTTATGTGGGTGGAAAAGGAAAGGGGCTAGGCCTTTGGCCCAACCCTTGGTTATATGCTAAACCACGCGACCATGTTTCAAACACATGCCATATATGGCATACCCACCATATTATCCTCCATTCTAGCTAGTTAGTAACTGCTCGCCATATTTAGCGCGTGCGCCAAATCTAGTTGCAACCACATGCTAAAAGGGGAGTCCATGGGATTTGATCTCGGGACCTCTTCCAAACAAACACTCTCTCCATCTTATATATGCATGCATAGAGACACAAAAACCTTTCAAAAGGTCAAATTAATCATGTATAAATCAATAATAGATCTAATAATGTATCATAACACATGAACATATTAATTCTCCACAAGGAAATATAACAATTACATACACATCCAAGTAGAGGGAAACATCTTGTACAAACTTCTATTGATAAAAAAAAATGGATTACACCTTACAAAGAAATTGATGGAGTCTTTTCCCAAGTTCCTTGCCCAATATTTGTAATCAAACTGCCAGAATAAGTTTCCTTTCTGATTTCTCCCCCATTTTCCTACGAGAGACCCCCATTATTTATAGCATAGTAGAGATAATATCAAAGTTTTTGGATAAGATCTCCAATCCCAAGATTAAAATATTCTCGAGGTCGAACCATGAAAAATACTAGGTCTAATCTCATCTCTCGAAACCAATCCTAAATAGGGAATAACATACCTGGACATGACCTGAATTCTTGTAGGGAGAGATCGATCACTCCTTGCAAGAGGACAAGGAATGACCAACACTTTCTGGTCACTGGCTGTAAAAGGGAAACCAACAACTAGGGAAAAAGGTACTGCAAACTCAGGGGAAAAGTGGTATAATTCAATGGTTCATATTGTTAACCCCTAGATGATTCCCATTAAAGGATCAAGTGGAAAATAATTGTGTAACATATGACCCCTAAAGTGTGAGTTCAGAAGAGGTGTCTGATGGATTAAATACTTTACAAAATAAATTACAGATATTTGAGCGAAGGAACCTAGAAATAAACCATCATCAGTCTACGATAATAATAAAATCCCTTAGGTGGGCATACCCATGCTCGGTAATAGAAACTAAGCATAGCCTCCAAATATACACTACAAATTCATGCATGGCGCAACTAAATAGATCATGGACACAAAAGAATACATTGTGGATCCATGTCACAAGTGAGAGCATAGCCACGACCAAGTACAAATGTGGATTTATGTCACAGTATACAAATCAATGAGAGCACTCAATGCTTGAGAGATCTCTGAAGTACTCATGAATAACTCCATCACAGCTTGGGAGGGAATGAGATTAAGGAATTAATAGTCGCAAACCAAGGTATTCGTCCCAAATCCAAATGGTATGAATATACAACATGGAAATAAATGAGTTGATGTCGAGCATGGTAGAAACCATCTGATTACTGGTCATTGATGTATATCATTAAAAAACGTGAGTTAATCCATCGATGATGATGATGGACCCCAAGATACCCATTACAATCTAACGGGTGTGAATAAATGAGTTGAATTCTAACAATCATAGATTTATTCAACAAGATCCAATGATGTAAACCCACTGCTGAAATGAAAGGGAGCATGCCACTAATATTGTCTGTAAGTCCCAAGGTACTAACTCATTTATAGATTTCAAACCTGGATAATGAGTTGAGTCGATACGATGAAATCCATCGAAGGAGGACCTTAATGTATCCCCCATCAATCGACATGAAACATAGAAAGGTAGATGGTGTGAAGAATGTAATGGTAGAGTACAACTGGTGCAAGGATGGTCGAGATAAATAGGTTGAAAGACTAAAAATGGATGACACAGGCTAACTTCCCTTGAATAAATTAGCACGACAAATAACTTGACTTGGTAGTATTGATTCGAGAAGGACCAAAACATGCACCATGGGAGACTGGAAGAGTAACCAGTCAGATTCCGAGAACTCATGGATATGATAATGATTTAGAGACAATGGAGAACCCAACTATTGTACATAGACACAAAACAGGTTCTTTGTTCAAGGGTAACTCAATAGACGGTTGTCATTTGTGAATATGACTAAACGAAAAACCCTCCACTCTTTTTCCTTCTTTCATGTTTAACGAGAGCAAAAGAAAATAAAAGTATGCTTGATGTTCTCACCTATGGATTTAATGTGAAGCCCGGGGTGGAGAATAGTGCTCAATTTTTCATTTCATGTTTAGAGAGTCTAAAAGGACAAAGAAGACTCCAAGGGTATGTTTTTCCTAAATTTAGTCTCTCGATCCTGAAAAAAGGATAAAACAATACAAGGGAGAACTCTTCTAGCCGAGGTTGACTAGAGTATTTATTTTTCGTAATTAGTCCATCCAGTATGAAAAATGGTTAAACTTATATCGAATAGACGTCCTTTCAAATCCAATTAACGAGTGTGAAAGGAAACAAACTCACTCGACAATCTTTTCATGTTTAGGGAATCTAAAAAAATCTTAAAGAAGACTCCAAAGAGTTCTTTTTTCGTATAGTTTTTTACGAGCCCAAAAAAGTGATAAAAGTATACTTGGTAACTTGTTCTCATGTATTTGCGAGCACGAGAAATAAAAAATACTAAGCTCGAAGTGTCTGCTTCATTCTTTAACGAGCTTTAAACAGAGAATGAACCTATGCTCGAAGTGTCTACTTGATTTTTACACAATCTTGAAACAAAAAATGAAATTGTTCTCAAGGTTGGTTTCATTTTTACACAAGCTTGAAACCAGAAAAAAAACTATGCTCAGGGTAAGTTTCATTTTTACATAAGCTTGAAACAGTGAAAAACTATGCTTGGGATTGGTTTCATTTTTATGCGATCTTGAAACTAGAAAATAAACTATGCTCAGGGTTGGTTTCATTTTTAAACAATCTTGAAACCGAGAATGAAACTATGCTCAGGTGATACCCATTAGCGTGTTTTCTTCCCAACATGATTTCTAGAGGTTGGTACTTTTCCCCCACCATGATCGACATAAGATAGTGACTTAACTCCAGCATGATGTACGGAGGTTGGAGACATGCCCCCCAAGTTTTGTTTCATCCGTTGACTCTTCTTTTGGACCTGATTAGTCTCTTGGCTACTAATAGGAATAGGTTCACTAGATAGGGAGGAATAAAGAGGATCAAATGAAACGGGTGGAGGAAATGAAGGTTCAAGTATTAGATCTAGTGAAATATCAAGTAGAGGGGATTTTGTTTCATTTTTTAATGATCTTGACACAGAAATAAAACTGTTCTCATGGATATCTATTTAATTTTTTAACGAGCTTGACATAGAAAATGAACTATGCTCATCTATTTCATTTTTTAATGAGCTTGACACAGGAAAAGAACTATGATCATAGCCCTTGACCATGGATTCTAAGAGGTCTTCATAAAACAAAAGAATAATGCTTTGGAAGGAATACATGTCAAGGGACTCAGTAGAGGTAATGAGGGGAATATCAATCTACAAATCCCATATTGAGTGGTTCACCATGTCAACTACCGTATCTAAGTCTGAAGAAGGAAACCATACAAAGAGAGGCTCATTATCATTCGGAGTTGAATGCATGGGACATGATGCCACATAATTAACATATGGCGAGGGGGATACCACTTTCACATAAGGAACATTCAAATAATTCAGGTGGTCGGAAGTCAGATTAGGACTAACGAACGAAAGTTGTTCAATGGTCACAATGTTTCCATTATGAAGGAAATGCATCACTCGAAAGAGTGTGGACATGACATATTTCATAGCATAGACATAGTCCCACCCAAGGATAAAATTAAAATCCAAGGGACCTTGAACTACCATAAAATCAATACAGACAGTTTTCCCTCCTAAGATAATGGGGAGTTGAGGAAGGATCCCTAAAGGTTCATTGGTTCTTCTATTAAAATCCATAAGAATATGGGTGACTGACACAAGATGAGGAGAACCAATAGCTTTCCAAGCAGTTGAGGATAAAATTTTGATAGAAATTCCTTCGCCTATAATAGTACTATATATGTTCTTATCGTAAGTTCACACAATGATTTGAAAAGGAAGGTAGGAAGGAAGACAAGGATCCACCAATCTATTCCAATCAAAGGATGACTTCAGTACTTGGAGGGGGTTTCGTTGAAACAGGTGAAATTCCCCTTGTCCAGAGGAATATATAATGATAAGAAGAACCTGAGCGATATTGACTCCACTCTCCAAGGGAAGAGTGGGATCAACTGATGATGGAATCATATCAACCAATTAATCAACCAATGGTGGGTCAAGAGAGGACTCATAGGAAGAAGTTGAAGGTTGTTGTTGGGAAACAACAATGTCTTCCAATAATTTTGAATCTTCATCAGTACGAGGGAAAAGGTAAGTGTGGTGAATTTCCTTGCATAAAAAGCAAGGAATATTAACCTTACCCTTTTTCCCCCTAACCATATGATCACTGGTTTATGGGTTTTCATCAACATAATGTCCAGAGGCTAGAGACATGGGTTTTTGGGAACCTATAGACCACACTTCTAAAACCTTTGGAAGACCAGGGAAATCTTTAAGAAGGTGGTCACCCTTACAAAGCCTGYAAGGGAATTTGGGCTTACGACCTGTGTTGATAGGTTTTCCAATATCATCAACACTCCCATCATGATGAAAAATGGTTGGTTGATTTCTCCCTTGCTTATCTTTCTTCTTCTTAATATTCATTTTCTTCTTCTTCTTATGYTCATGGTTACTAGCATCAAGGCCTTCACCAAGCGACGAAGAAGAAACGGAAGAAGATGCAATGGGTGAAGAAGGAAAAGACTCAACATGAGTTTGATGTTCTTGGGGTGGAGGGATTGCATTCAAAGCACCATGATCGTTTGGTATAATCGTAGTGGAAAACAACCATATCGGTAATCCTATGGTGAATCCAGGAAGACTCAATGTAGCAATATAGGGAAGACCAATGTTTCCAAAACAAGGAAAAACAAAAGATTCCCCGTGAAAAGGGGTTCCTTTGTCGGTAGTCCTAGGAACTTTTTCCATAGACACAAACTCAACCTAAGGTCTACTAAATCAAAGAGCACACACTACCAAAATTTCTATAAGATAAGAGCAAGCAAACAACTTCCTTGTAACAGGGAAAAAGGAAGTAAGGATCTTCCAGAGACGGGAGATGAGGTTGTCAACAAAGATATGAGAAACAATTACCCACAACTACTATGTAATGGACATCCAGAGGTGCAAGTATCAAATTCAACGAAGTACCCTTCTAAGGATCAAAAATCGTGTGTTACACATCTGTCTCGGGTATTGACAGTACCACCACTACAGTCAACTAGGAAGGTAACCTAGGAAAAGCAACCAGGGCTACTGCTTCACGCATGGTGGTTGGGTGGAATGGTTATGGGAGAGGTATTCTATGAATGGGAAGGGAACGTAAGACAAAATTATTAGACCTGAAGCAACTTAGATAGTGGTGTCACCCCAAGGACTTGCCACTACTAATATTTCCCCCTTGAATCGCAGAACCCCATCGAGAGAGAGTGTTGGGGACTGGTCCAAGAACTCTTCTCGACTTCTCCTACCACTTGAATTCAGTGTTAGAGGATATTTCCTGACAAATAATTCATGTTACTAATGGATTTCCACTCATTAGTGTTCCTAGTTTGTTTCAGTGGCCTTGAAGAATTTACTCTCCACCCTACAACCTAGATTTGTGATCATTTTCTAATAAAGAAAAAGTCTAGGTGATTTTAGATTAGGTGCCTTGTTCCTTTTATGGTTGTTGTTACTTGAAAGGGGTAAATGGAAGTGAAACTTATGATGTGATCACTCTGACTCCAATAAGACTTCAACAAAAAAAACAAATGAAGGGAATGCAATCTTTAATTTTGATGAAGTCTATCTACAGAAAGGAGAAAGAGGTTTCAAGAAAAGAAACAAGTGTAACATTCAATGTAAGAAACATGAACTAATCTTTGAATGCAAAAGGTGTTTGGTATATGAGTCAAAGAGACTATAGGATACATGATTCCTGGCCCCCCTCGGTCATGTGGGGGAATTTGTTTTTTTAATGCAATTTATTTCACTTTCAATTGCAAGCAAAAACATGCTCTACCCACTAACTAGAATGCAATTATTTTTTGGTTTTCTAATTCTTTAAAATGCAATGAATTTTTCTTTTGCAACTTCTTTTGTTTTCTTTATTTCAAATGAAATGAAAACAACTAAACACAAATGAAAAGGATCGCACAAAAAAATAATGCAAACCAAAAAATGCAATCAAGTAGGTCGACCAACATCAAAAGAACTCAAAAGTTACTACTGGGATAGATATTAGAGAGATCTGGAGGGATGGAAGAAAGGACATACATAGATCTAGGCCTTGTTTAAAGGATGTCCCTTCAAAAATTGGCTTTCAGAGCCTGGTCGCTCCCTGTTAATGACCACAGGGCGACCACACAACTTTGGTCGCTCCTTGAATAGGACTAAGGGGCGACCACAAGTTCATGGTCACTCCTGTTTGTGTAATTATCAAGATGGTCACCCCCTACAATGGAGGAACATGTGACCAAAATGGGGTGGTCGTTCCCTGCAATGGAGAAACTGGAGACCACAAGGTTTTGGTCGCTCTGTGGGCATGGATAACCCGCGACCATGATCGTGCAAGAGTGAAAACTAATAGATCTGAGACATATCTATCAAATCTGGGTCTGAAAACTTACAAATAGTCATGGAAAATACCTATTGAAAAATCAAGAACAAAGAACGGGGCTTACAACAAGAAAAGATCTTGATAATATAGATCTAAAAATTTGAGGAAGAAACTAACTAAACAACAATAGATTCCCCAGTGGTGTTGCAAGTCTGTTGTAGGGTAAATGAACCCTACAGGAGATGACTCCCTTAGGATCTTCCTAGACCTAAGACAAAATATATGTAAACAATAGATTTTCCCAGATATAATTCATACATGAAAAGGATCTACAAGTAGATTGAATGGAAGGATTACCATGTGATCTGATGGTTGTCCCTGTACACTCCTTAGCTGCTACCTTCCATAAATATTTCCTTCACTCTTATCATCTTATATATGCATAGATAGAGACATAGAAACTTTCACAAGATCAATCTTGTCATGTATAAAACAATAATAAATCTAATAATGTATCATAACACATGAAAACATTAATTCTCCACAAGGAAATATAACAATTACATACACATCCAAGTAGAGGGAAACATCTTGTACATATTATATTGATAAAAAAAATGGATTACACCTTAAAAATAAGTTGATGCAGTCCTTTCCCAATTTCCTTGCCCAAGGTTTGTAATCAAACTTCCAGAATAATTTTTCTTTCTTCTTTATCCCCCCTTTTCCCATGAGAGACCCCCATTATTTATAGGATAGTAGAGATAAGATAAAAGGGTAGTTTGGATAATATATCCATGCCCAAGATGAAAATATTCTCGAGGTCGAACCATGAAAAATCTGAGGTTTAATCTCATCTCCCGAAACCAATCCTAAATAGGGAGTAACAGACTCGGTCATGCCCTACATTATTGTAGGGAGTGATCGATCGCTCCATGCAAGAAGACAAGGAGAGAATAACACTTTCTGGTCACGAACTGTAAAAGGGAAACCAACGATCAGGAAAAAAGGTACTACAAAATCAGGGGAAAAATGGTATAATTCGACGGTTCAAATTGTTGACCCTAGATGATTCCCATCAAAGGACCAGGTGGAAAATACTTGTATAGCAAGCAACTTATCCAAGGGAGCAACAATTTTTGCATAGCTCTGAACGAACCATTGGTAATATCATGTATGACCCAAGGTGGCGTGCATCTCTTGAACCGAAGTGGAGAGCACCATATCCAGTATGGAGTAAATATTAGCTTGGTTGACTAACAATCCATTCTTGCAAACTACATGCCGCAATAGTGTTCCAAAAGGTGTACAAAATATGCACTTCTTCAAATTCAGTGAACTTTGGAGCTAACAACATCAATCCAACATCAAGTGAAAGGATTGCATGTGCTATTTTAACAAGTTGAATTTTTTCCAGTCATCCAAATAAACTTTAAGGAACTTTTTGATAAATTCCTTGAAGGTGGAAAACACGATCCTAGAAAATACTGCAGGTGCATTTTTTCAGTCGAAATGACATCATAGTATAAGAAAAGGAACCCCATTATGTTGCAAAGGTGGTTTTGTCTTGATATTCCTCCAATGTCCTAACCTGATGATATCCTCAAAAGCTGTTTGTAAAGGAGTAGGCCTCTTGTCCTCCAACATTCTCTAGAACCTCAACGGTGAAAGTTGTAGGGAACAGATCGTGCACACATGCAGAATTAAGGCTCCGCAGGTATACACATATTCAAATGTCACATGTTTTATTTAGTTACACCAACATGGGACTAATTTATCTAGGTGGACATCGGTGGCCACCATCCTATTCCAGTGGCTTAACATACAGTTTCCATTTTGGCAAATTTTCTATAGTTTTCCAGGTCCCAAACTTCTAGGGTCGTTTTGAGGCCCTAAACGATGTTTTTTTTATGTGGCAGCGCCCACTAAACCCATGTCGGGATGTATTGTCTCTTTTGGAATGTGTACTTCTTTGATGTACCTTTCCAACGAGGTATCAAGCACCCCAAAGGGAGATCGTATGCAAAATTTACACCTTGGGGAGTTGACGTATCAACTACCTCCATTGGGGCCCACAAACCTTTTAGTGTTTCATTTTTCAGGATAAGGATTTTGGATGTTTTACATTTTTCTCATTTATGCTTTATGATAAAAAATCTTTTGGAGCCTCATTGTAATCATCTTCTTCAAAGATCAATTACCACCATTCTAGCTAGCTTGTGTGTTTTGCATTTTACAGTCTTTTGTATTCTAGACAGTCATTAATATAATCTGATTTTTATTGTATTACTATATCCCTTGCAATATCTATGTGTATTTATTTTTTATATATTTGTTATATTTATGCCTTCATGTCATTCTCAAAATAATTTGGATTAGTGGTATCAGAGCAGTCTGCTCCTTGTCATTCTTAGTGCATGTCCTTAATGAAGTCAAGGTATAGAGAGTTGGGTCTCGAGATTGTTTCTCTTGAATACAACCGCTCTCTCCCACCCAATCAAACACCCATGGAAGAAGAAAAGAGGGACGATGAAGAAGGACATGCTATCAAACTGTTGCTCAAGGAATTCCTCGTGCGACAAAGGAATGAGATGATGGATAATTTTTCCCATATCCTTCAACGGTTTCCAACAACAACAAAGGCACCTTCAACTAGCGGTCGCTTCAGAGGTACAATTCCCTTTAAGGTACAAGTTAAATTTGGTATTCCTTTATTTGAAGGCCAAATAGACATCTATGCTTTGAAAAAATGGTTAAGTCTATTGGAGTGTTATTTCTCTGTCCAAAATTTTTCCAACAATGAAAAATCACCTTCGCGCTCCTTAAGGCCCTTCCCCATTTCAAAGATTGGTGGGAGACTTACTGTGAGAAACATGGGAGGCTTTTATTGATGCCCTCAAGGAGAAATACTACCCTGTTTTAAACTATGATGACCAGTACACAAGATGGACAACGCTGCATCAGGAGAGAGACCAAATGGTGTCAGAGTACACCAACATCTTCCATACCTTGCGCACCAATCTTGGTATTAAATACTTCGAGCGACACCTAGTTTTGAATTATCATAGTGGCCTACACAGGTACATACAAATATATATGGAGTTCCTGGACATATCCTCATTGGGAGTTGCTTATCGATATGTTGTCAATATCGATCATAAGTTCAAACAAAATAATAAGTGACATTTCGGTTCTACAAACCCATCGCAATAGAAGCCCAGTAAGGGTGGCCCTAACTCCCAGGGAAAATGAAAGAGAAAGGATGACCAGTCCAAAGACAACCAATTCAAGCCACCAACAAAGAATGGCAATGGGAATTTGAAGGACACTGGAAAGCGGTGCAAGTTCCACAAAATACCTTGGCACAATATTAATGAATGTCGCTCCAAACAATCATTGTTGGCTTAGACGAAAGTCTAAGGGAAAAATGTTTACTCATACTCCGATTTAGAAACTAAAAATGGAAAATAGATCACTGAAGAAGAAGCCAATGTCCCCATCGCTACCACAAAAGTCCATCCAGAGAAATCATAGGATCCTGAAGAAGGGGAGCACCTATTCCACTCATAGATGTGGGTGAAGGAGATCCCACTCCATTTCATTATGTACAACAGTAGCTATAAGAAACTAATATTAGTGGAGTTCATCATGAGCTTGAACCTCACAACGATGCCACATCCTCAACCATACACCATTGGTTAACTCAGACAGGGACGAGACATCCATGTCAGCCGACAATGTTGCATGCTCTATGGCGTCAACCTTCAAAGACAAGGTATTGTGTGATCCCCCCCCCCCTTGAAGTTTGTTATGTTTTGTTATGAAAACAATATATGTGGAAGCATAATATTGTTTATGAATCTAGGCCTCGTAGTGTCATTATTACTTTGGGAGATCAACTCTACAAGATACTACAGGAAGTCCCAACTAATGCAGTATCTTTGATCTCCATGAAGTAGTGCAGAAAGGTGGTCTTTCATACCAGGATATTTTTCCTCTTTATGGTTCGGTCAGAAGGAGAATGGAAGGTCACTGCAACCACCAAACCTCTACATAGGGTATCTCTACACAACAGTATCAAGTGGACAAGATAGTAGCATAGCACAAAGGCATGTTTGCCTCAACTACTGGGTTTCCTATGCACTTTCAAGTAAAGCACTCAATTGATTTGACACCTGATGCTCCTCTTCTTAACGACCCTATGTACAAGTGTTCTATTATGGAAAATGAAGAAATCAAATGTTAGATCCAAGGGATAATTATGAAGGGCCACATCATACCAAGTTCCTCACCTTGCAGGAGTCCATTTTTTTCGGTACACAAGAAGGACAGGACATGGCGGCTTTGTATTGATTATAGAACCATGAACAAGATCACAGTTCAAAACCAGTACCCAATCCCCTGTATTGATTATCTTCTCGATCATCTCAAGGGAGCCAATTTTTTCAGCAAGATTGATATGAAGTCAGGATACCACCAAGTGTCGATTGAGAAAATTGATGTATGGAAGACAACCTTCAATTCTAAATAAGGTCTCTTTGAGTGATTGGTCATGCCTTTAGACATGACTAATTCCATGACCATGTTCAACGTTCATGTAGATGATGGATGATATATTTTGGCCATTCACAAAATCCTTTGTGGTCGTATATCTGGATGACATCCTCATCTTCAAAAAAAATTGGTTGGAACATTTGAAGCATATTTAGTAGGTATTGGGCACCCTGCGGAAGCACGAGTTATATGCTAATTTGAGGAAGTGTTCCTTTGGCATGTAGATAATCCAATATTTGGGATACATCATGGATGAGCAGGGCATGTGGATCCAGCCAAGATCCAAATCATTCATGATTGTCCAGCCCTGAAGACGATGATCTAGCTATGCAACTTATTTGGCCTCATAAACTTCTACTATAGGTTTGTGTTGGGGTTCTCCCATATCGCTTGGGCCCTAAGATACATGAACAAGGGTGGAGAGAAGGCCAAGTTTGTGTGGGATGCATACCAAAATTAATAATTTGAGGATTTGAAATCCTACCTCTGCTCAACACCAACCCTTATTCTACCAGATCTACAACAACCATTTGAGATTGATACAAATGCTTTAGATTATGTTATTGGTTTACTCCTCACTCAACATGGGAATCTGGTGGCCTATCATAGTGAAACACTATCTAATGTTGTATGAAGATACCCCACCTATGACAAAGATATGTACTCCATTTTGTAAGCATGTCGAAAGTGGAAGCATTACATTTTGGGGAAGAAAATGATCATCCACACTAATCATAGGCCTCTGCAATTCATCCAGACACAAGAAAAGTTACAAAATGACCACCATCAGAAGTGATCCACATACCTATAGAAATTCCACTTGAACATCAAGCACAAGAAGGGTAGCACCGACCATGTAGTAGATTGCCTCATTCAACCCTTGGTTGTGGATCTAATCACAGTTCTTAACCCCTGTGGGCATGAGAAATGTAGGTGGCCACAATTATAAATTAATGAATCTGGCTTTACAGCTACCTATCAGACATTGAGTGCAAGAAAAATAGTTCTAGACTTTCATCTCCAAGATGGATTTCTATGCCATCTTATCCATCTTTGTGTTCCTTCAAGCAAGCATGCAAAGATGATTTGAGAAGCTCATTACAGTTAGGAATCAGGCCATTTTGATGTGGACAAAACAATTGTATTATTGAAAAAGCATTTTTATTGGTCAAAGTTTCGACAACATGTCCACAAGTACATCAGATCCTACACTTCCTGCACCATTTCCATGCCTAACATCAATAAACATGAGCTATACACCCCTCTTCATACTCCATATCATCCTTGGGTTTCCATCTCCATGGATTACATCCCTGGTCGGCTTCAACTAATCATGGGAATGACTGTGTCTTTGGGGTCGTTGATCGATTCTCTAAGATGGTAATTTTGGGACCCTGAAAGAAGAGAATCACAGTCAAGGCACTGCCAATATCTTGTTTGAACATGTTTGGGTTCATTTTTGGCTCCCACGAACCATTATCTCATATCAATATAGTAGGTTCCATGCACTTTTTGGTCCATCGTACGGTCAATGATGGACACTAAGATGACCAAATTGACTATCTTCCACCCACATACTGATGGAAAAACTGAGGTAGTCAACAGGATGATTTCCATATCCCGAGGATGTAGAATTCCAAACATCCATGTACATGGGATGAAATCCTTCCTTATGTTCAACATAACTACAACATATCCCTCCACAACTCTATTAGCCATGGCCCTTTTCAGGTGTGCTTGGGATTCCAACCATTGGCCCCCATTGACGTAGCTCTCCCTATTGCAATTTCACGAGAAGAGTCTTCCCATGCTTAGACCGAGATTTATAATGTATCCAAATGTTTCTAGTGAATCCAACACATCCAACAACAAGTTCATAATATTTTACAGAAAACTAATGCCAAGTACAAGCAATGCCATGATCAACATCGAGTACCACACAATTTTTAGGTGGGATATAAGGTATGATTTGTAACATACCCAACCACCCACATACTGGGCATGCTAACCTGCTATGTACCTAGCCACCCACAGGTTAGCCACGCTACTCCAAAAACTCGCTTCTAAACTGATCTTAATTTCTAATAACATTTAATCTGAAATCAAGCATGAAAGATGCACATGCATTAATCAAGATCCATCCTACAACATAAAAAAAATAAACAACGTGCCATGCACAACAAATAACCAACAGACATGCACATTATAAATACACATCTTAGAGATAATTAAATAAACAATGAAAAATACATTGTATAGAAAAAATAGAGAGAACTTATCTTTACAAGTAAACATTCACCAATTGGCTACATACCAAGGATGTTCCTTCCAACCATAGACATTGTTATTATTTTACTCTCAATAGCAGGTCACCCCTGAGCCAGGGCTATGAATCCATAAGGACGGGTCCTAGGCCAAATCTAAAACACACAACAGTTGACTAACTATCTCTCAGGTTTCCTAATCACACAACAAATCTGAATTTCCAGCTCGCTTTCCCCCTCAACTTGCACAACTCAAAGAAATGAACACGTTTCTCTTCCATGCAGTCCCTTAGGTTGTTCCATTTCTCTCCAGGGCTCCAGTGCTACTGGTAAGGAAATATCCCTGCTGGAAACTCTAAGGATTCTTAGTTGTGCACTGTTCTTTCATAACTACCATCAATCTCATGCACATAGGAATGCATTCCCTCATGTAATGATCAATAATTTATTACATCCATCTAGCAATGGCTCTCCTCTTCCAACCATTTGTTTCCATGCTCAGACCAAGAGCACATGAATTAGCAATAATGAGGTACAAAAAATGAAAGAGTGAGAAGGATGTAACATTGAATGAATAAGAACAAGTGAACCCTGAACCACCCCCAAAATATCCCACAAGGGATGTTTATATAATTACAAGAACCAAGAACCACATGGCCTCCCCAAGAAGCTCATATAACCACTTTTCTCCATAAAATCAATTATGGGTAAATAAAATATAATAAAAAGACTCAGCCCCTTAAGTCCCCTCTCTTGTGGAATCATATCCCCCTATCACTTTTGTCCTTGTTCGTCTTGTAGCCAACAATGTAATTTATTAATGTATATAGATGTATTATATTTCCTAGGCACTCTGGCCCCTTTTCAACTTTACTGGCTCACCAGCCTAAGTCACATTTACATACTACATTATAGTTCATAAGGGTTAGAACCAGAGTGTTACATCCCCCTCCCCTTATTTTGGCACTGTCATCAGTGCACAACACCATTCCAATGTTATTAACATTACAAATCTAGGCCCTCTGGCCTTAATCCACATAGGCAATCCGGCCCAATATTATATACATAGGAACTCTGGCCTAAAATTAAACATGTATACATAGGCATTATGACCCAAAACATGTATAATGATCTTTAGAATTTATTTTTCTGGTGGAAGCTCCAACCAACAAGCTATCCTTCCCTATCATCTTACACAACCCAAATAAATGAACCCCTTTCTCTGACACGCAATCCCTCAAGTTGTTCCACTTCTCTCCAGGGATCTAGTGCACTCAGCCAGAAAGTTTTAGAGTTGCATCTTCCAGAACTCCAGTTGCAACAAGTCCACTGGAATTTCTTCATTCCATGCCTTCATCATTGAGCTTTATTTCATTCTGGTGTTCTTTTTTGTGAGCTTCCAACTTTAATATCCAACATCTTAGCGGTATTATAAAAATACAGTCATCATGATATATTGTTATAACAATTTCAATCATAAATGTCAATTATGTTTTATATAGGAAAACAGAGTTTCCAAGCATGAGCTTCCAACTCATAATTTGTTTACTTCTTTCACCTGCAGGCATCAATATTTATTATGTCTTATATCAATGTCATACACAATACCATTATTCCTGCAATTTTATCAACCTTCAATAAGCCAAACCATTTGTTAGCATATTATAAGATTTTTTAATTTCTCAAATTTGTTTATATATAGGAAATAAAATTCCCAGACATGAGGGTTTTTCTCATAATGCTTGGCTCTTGTATGGGCTCACATCCCTGCCACCTCCAAGACCATTCACCCTACAATCTCAACCTTTCATTCAGCCACACAAATTGTTAGCATACCATAACAATTTGTAACTATTAATTTATGAAATCTATTTTATATAGGAAAATCAAATTTCCAGGCATGGATTTTCTGCTCATAATGTTTGGCTCTGCAGCTGTAGATATCAGTCTTCCTTATGGGCTTACATACCTACCATATCCAAGACCATTCTACCTGCAATTTCCTCCATTTACACTCAACCAAACAAACTGTCAATATCTCATGTACAAGATATATATATTCATGGCAACAATTACAAAAATTCAGGAAGTGAGCTCAGAATTGTTTACAACAACAATTCAATCACTTCCATTAATCCAACTATTAACTACAATGAACCCATCATTCTTTACACATGTATTATCAACCAATATTTTTATTTCTTCTATCTGCCAATATTTCTATCACTATATTCCCTTGACAGATATTTTCCATAATTTATCATTATATAACTACTCTCACCTGCAACCTTCTTATTGCATTATCTAACAGCTCCTGAAGTGTTTTAAACTTCACGAGTTAGCAATACTCACGTCATTTCAGTTGTTATCATAATCATTTCTGTTTTATATAATATATACATGAATTCACCAAAATGCATTCAATAATTCTTGTAATGCCACCTGTAACATTTTTAATAGTTCCAAAAAGTGATCTTAGAATTGTAACAAACAACAATCCAATCACCTTCAACTAGTATTCATATTAAATATAATGAAAATATCCATCATTATGTATTTTCAGCACCACATGCTTTTAATAATGCAACAATTAATTACTAAATAAAATAACAATCAATGTACCAATACCCATGGCCACAACTACACAATGCCTTCATGCATTGACTACATAATAACCACATAACTATGTCATGCATTCACCAAGGTGAGTTGGAAGGTCTGGCCAATGTCTCAACACATCATCCACAAACTTCCTACTACTTGCCTGACTATTTGGATGCCTTCCTTTTCAACCCAAACACAACACCAATAATATAATTCCTAAGTGTTATTCATGTCAGCAAAGAGGTTGCAGTCCAAACATCAACTATAGAGTAGATACCATTGAGCACTCACATAACATTATAGCCCTTCCATATCCAACCATCTCATGGTCTCACACATGGCTAACTCTATGGATATTTATTGTTATATCAAGAGTAAGTCTCTTGACTTGACTTGGTTATGATCCCATAACCAATCATAACACAATATGCAACTAACATTTTATCTAAATGCATTCAAGCATCAACAACATTTATATACTCTAGGCCTTTGGCCATTACCTATCAATTTAAATATTGAAAAAATGACTGAGGTAATTCTTACCTCAATTCCCTTCAACATGTATGCATCAAAAGAAACTAAATGCATACATGCATGGTTTTTATCAACCTACTTGTTTCTATCTGATTAGTTGATATTTGTAGAATCTCACAGACTTCCTCCTTCATCATTTTTATCACCATTCCTACCACCCTCATGGGTCTTCACATAGATGGAAATCATAAGCAACAACAACATCCACATCTTTAACCATGCTATATCATTTTTCCTGAATATATAATCCACCATTAGTCATACTCAATTTCCATAACATCATCATTTCATAATAACAGACTATTCTAAGTTTACAAGCATTTTATATGCATATCCAAGCATATTCATAAGCACAATTACACATCCATATGCACCAAGCATTCACTGTCAGCATGCCTAGTAATGCATATTCATTTTAACTTCATTGTATGTCTTGTGCACTCTAATGGATTTTTGTTTCAATTCACTTATTTATTTGTTTATTTATTTTGTAGCTGGTTGTCCTTGAATTCCTTCAGATCATTGTTGCCTTGTGTGCTCCCATTCTTCTCATCTGCACTATTGTTCCTTGGTCTAAATACTTTCCAAACAAGTTTCACTTGTCCATTTTGCAATCCAACCAATGTACTCAATTTGAAGCAGCTCCTTTTGGGTAGTCATATCCAACTTTACCTTTATGAAACATTCCAWCACCCTGGAATGAAGTAGCTCAAACATTCCATCACTCTACTACCACAACATTCTTGAATCAAATACTATTACTCCTAGTTGTCCATTAGACTACTTCTTGCATATTTAAGMTTTGAAACTATCTACACCTCTCTTCCTTCAAGGCTAGGAAATCATGTGTTTCCTTTCTATGCCCATTACTGACATTATTCAGCKCCTAGCTTCATGTCTTTTGTGAGGATTCTTGCTTTTGTATTTGCAATTCATTCAGATCATGTAGTTGTTGACTAATACTTTTGTTCCATTATTCTTTAGTTCCTTATCCACTTTTCATTACTTTTTTGTAGTTCTTTGTTGCCTCAACCATCTTCTACAAGATTAGCCATGTTTCCTTGACTATGATATCCAATCCTAGCCTGGAATTGATCCAATTAAATCTCTATTCCTGCCAAATCTCCAAGCAACCATTTTTGTTAGAATTATACATATTATGGAAATCTGCAAATTAATGCTACATGTACTTTTTTCTGCCTAATTCATGAAGAAATATATCATCATTCTCCAAATTATAACAATTTGATGTTATTCTTCTCTGAGTAATCTTTCTAGTGATTGTAATCTTGCCCCAATCTGATAACTGAGCTGAATGTTATGGCTTCTCGAAAAATCACTTTCAACCTGTTTTTCTTTTGTTTTGTAACAGGATCTTGTCAAAAATATTCCACGACACCTTTAACTAGTACAGAATCCGAATTCTACATAGGCACTTCCTTCAAACCACTTTCCATGTGACCACGACTCGAAACCATGTTCTTATTCATTCTTTAGTGACTTCCTATGTATTCTTCTACACGAGAGCTTGTTCAAAAAAAATGTTCAAGGGCTTGGTTACTTATAGGATCTTCACGCCTCTAAACAACTCCTTTACCTTATCATGAGACTGACGTTGGGACCAATTCTTCCGGACTTCGTCTATTCTCCCTTTTCAATATTCCAATTTCTGCTAGAGTAAAATTCATCGAACCCTTCTATTAACTCTACTAGCATATCAGACGGTCGATATTTAATCTCCCATTAACTGGATGGTCTTGCCCCATATAGAGGCTTCAACAAGATCAACGACCACGACTTAATCGGGAAATGGGATGGACAGTCCTTAATTTGTTCAGGACTTTGGCGCTCTGGGACTTCGGGACATTACAATTCTCAAGTCTTTCAACTCCCCAGAGTTTTACCCGCCGAAGCACTTACCTTATCCTTCCATTGTTTAATCAGACAATCACGAGGAATCTTGTAGGGTTTTAGATCAACGGCCCACGTGAATTCATTACTACGGGACTCTGGGACATTACCACTCATGAGTTGCTCAACTCCTCCCAAGTTATACCTACTGAGGCGGTCATAAAGTGACGATGACCGCTTACCGCCGGTTAACCCCTCCTCTTATGCTATCCTTCCACTAGCTTAATATTATGGCTAATACTTAATCAAGCATTGGTATGGATGGTCCTTAATCATTTCAGGACTTTGGCGCTATGGGACTATGAGACATTTCAACTCTCAAGTCGTTCCACTTCCCTAGAGTGATATATGTTTAAGTGCTTATGCCATCCTTCCACTGCTTGATCTAACGGTTGAGAAAGGTCCCGAAGGGATCTTAGATCGACAGTCTGCATGAATTTGCGACTTCGGTATTTTTCACTTTCGCTAGTAGAGATGTTGGACACCCACATAGGCCATACTCTCAGAGATGACATGGCATGGTAATGTCACCTATGGTGACATGGACCCATAGTAGGTGTGCCATGTGTCACCCAAAAATGAATAGGTTTGGTTCCACAAGGTACTGAATTCAAGTGACATGTGTCCCCACATGGCCCCCCTGCCATGTGGCATAAGACACATCTTCAACCCAATGGATAGTCTACATTCTATGCTCCATATCTGATGACCTGCATGATCTCGCGGTTGCAGATTTTCACTTCGTGGTTCGACACTTTATGGCTTTTCCTAGTCTCCAATAGTCGTTGAAGTGGAAAATTTTCGGAGTTCTGAAACTTCTCTATCCTTGTATTTCTTATCTAATGGAAAACATTTCTCCCGAATTCTTCCTTCGATCTGACGATTGGTGAGATTTCAGGGCTTCAACACTTTGTGACTCTAGTTTAAACTCTCAAGTTGTTCAACTTTCCCTAGAGTTACACCCGTCGAAGCGGTCATAAAGTGGAAATGACCACTTACTATCAGTTAACACCCCTGCTTACTTTATCCTTCCACCTTTGTTATATCTTATGGTTATAATTACTCCTGAAGTCCTTTCCTCGATCTAATGGTCAACAAAAACTTGGGACTTCGATACTCTGAGACTCCAAGTTATAACAATTCTAAAATGGTTCGATTCTCCTGGAGTTAAACTTCCTGAAGCGGTCAATGCCGGATGAGTCTGACCAACGATCGAGATTTCACCCAAGCCTCTTATCAGATTAGACAGTCAACGGGATTTCATGACTTTGGCCTTCGTCATTTCATGCTTCTTCCTACCTCCCATAATCACCGAAGTGGTGAAGTTCCAGATTTTTCTATCTCCTACTGTCTTTGATCAATGGTTGACGATCGACTAGTGAAATATGACAGTTGGGAATTAATCCCACCTAGCCCCTGGTTTCACCTCTATTCGATGGTCCTCGTCCACCTGAATTTCGATCTAATGATCCAGAACTCTTTGATTCAATGGTTGTGATTGCTCTCAGATTCAAAAGGGAATGGTCATGATTCTACAATCCTTTACAAAGGATCTATGGTTGCATGACACTCATGCTTATGTGTGATCTTTGCAATTCTATCACTCCTAAGCTTTAAGATCTCGAGGACGTATTCGTTCTTAAGGAAAATACCATGTCCAATAGTTTTGGCCCATACCAGTCTGTTGTTTCAACCAGAAGCTTTGATACCATTCTATAACATACCCATCCACCCACACATTGGGCACGCTAACCTGCAATGTACCCAACTACCCACATGCTGACCACGCTACCATAAAAACTTGCTTCTAAACTGATCTCAAATTCTAATAAAATTTAATCTGAAATCAAGCACGAAAGACCCACATGTATTAATCAAGATCCATGCTACAACATAAAATAAATAAACAAGACTCCATGCACATCAAATAACCAACAAACAGGCACATTATAAATACATATCTCAAAGATAATTAAATATACAATGAAAAATACATTGTACAAAAAACATAGAGAGCACTTATCTTTGCAAGTAAACATTCACCAACTAGTTACAGACCGAGGACGTTCATCCCAACCATAGACACTATTGTTCTTTTACTCTCAACAATAGGTCACCCCCGAGTGAGGGCTATGAATCCACAAGGATGGGTCCTAGGCCAAATATAAAACAGGTCCTAGGCCAAATATAAAACACACAACGGTTGGATAACTAGCTCTTAGGTTTCCCAATCACACAACAAATATGAATTTCCATTTGTCTTGCCCCCTCAGCCTACACAACCCAAAGAAATGAACGCCTTTCTCTACCATGCAATCCCTCAGGTTGTTCCATTTCTCTCCAGGGCTCCAGTGCTACTGGTCAAGAAATCTCCCTACTGTAAACTCTAAGGATTCTCAGTTGTGGAACGTTCTTTCAGAACTACCATCAATCTCATGCACACATGCATTCAATCCCTCCTTGAATGATCAATAATTTATTACAACCATCTAGCAATGGATCTCCTCTTCCAGCCATTTGTTTCCATGCTTAGACCAAGAACACATGAATTAGCAAGAATAAGGCACAAAAAATGAAAAAGTGAGAAGGGTGTAACAATGAATGAATAAGAACAAGTAAATCCCGAACCACCCCCAAAATATCCCACAAGGGATGTTTATATAATTACAAGAATCAAGAACCACATGGCCTCCCCAAGAAGCTCATGTAACCACTTTTCTCCATAAAATCAATTATGGGTAAATAAAATATAATAAAAAGACTCATCCCCTTAATCCCCCTCTCTCATGGAATCATAGCCCCCTATCTCTTTTTTCCTTGTTCATCTTGCAACCAACAGTGTATTTTATTAATGTATATAGATGTATTACATTTCCTAGGCATTTTGGCCCCTTTTCAACTTTATCGGCTCACCAACCTAAGTCACATTTACATAATACATTATAGTTCATAAGGATTAGAAACGAGGTGTCACATGATTGCATTTGTAGAAAGAGTGCCTCATAGGACCCCATTTGAAGCTATGATCACTCCAATATGAACCTTACACCATCAACAAGGATATGGGTGAGAATCTTTTTGAATTAAGTATTCCTCCTTTCCTTTCCTTGCACTCGTTATTTAATGTGGAACTGCTTCGACCATATCTTCCACCTCTCCTAGACACTTCGAACGTAGTCGAGAACTTGGATTCTATAGAATTCAATATTGATTGCATTGAATAGGATAAAATTGATCAGATCATGGACATTAAGATGAAGGTCACCTACCAACAAAACATCCAACTCTATCGGGTCGTCAAAGCAGAGTAGTTTCTTCATCAGGGAAAGTGGCTCACCAGGACTCAGATTCAATAGAAGTTTTCCCATATGATGGAGGAACTTGAAGCAATGGGGAACATTGCTTCCTAATGGGGGAGGATTGATCCAAGTAGACATTGGTGGTCACCCACCTATTCCACTGGCTCAACATAGAGTTTCCATTTTGGCATTTTTTCTACAGTTTTTTGGGTCCCAGACTTTTGGGGTCCCAAAATTGAGGCCCTAAACGACCTTTTTTTTGTAAAAAATTAATGACAAAATCAACAAGTAAATACTTTTGTCATACACTTAGCAACCTAGAGATAATTGTCTTGTATGAACTTTGAAATGTCTAAACCCACATTTGGAAATTACCATAAGCAGAAATACACATTGCTAAGCAATTTAGCAACAAAATAAGAAAAAATGACCTTACCATGATGGATTGGAAAAGAACAGATGCAAATTGAGAGGTACCAACAATGGAGGATGGCGATGACGTTGGCGCCTGTTTATTTTTGGAGGGTTTCTCAGATTAATAAAGCTAGTCTGCACAGGGTCAAATACTGACTACACTTTCCTAGATCCGTGCACCTACTCCCTCGTAAACAAGACGTTGTTGCATTAGTATGTGGTTACAGGTTTTGTCGAAGCTGGTAGACACTACAAGACAAGAACCCTACCTCCTTCTTGGTAGTTGTAGGGCACCCCTCCCTTGCACAAACACCCAACTGAACTCTGAAAAACGACAAGTGGGCACCTCCTTTAACTCCACAGGGCCTGCTATGATGGGTGACAGAGAATGCCTACAAACACGCGGAGAGGTATCTGGAGGCTCGAATTTCTCGGCGGCAGACTGGCTAGGTACAATAACCCCATTTGACCAGCAGACTACTAGAACATCCTGCCCGAAGTCTAGGGTGGGAGTCTTCCTTTCAACTTCGAACCAACCAATGTCTTTGGAGGTAGCTTGGGTCTTTCGGTCAAGGAATATTCATTGGGTATAAGTGACTCCATAGATTTCATTGATCCCCAGGGTTTTGAGCCACAAATTGGGACTACAGTCGATCTCATGGACACACATGACTTCTCTCCCTCAGACTTCTTGGAGGTCACCGAACATCTGTAGGTTCTGACTATCAGGTTGGAGTGTGGCTCAACCAACCCTACTATTCAACCAAACTGGTCGCCGGCCTCACCCTCTGCTCTC
>SNQJ01S0041341.1:73601-100813 GCA_010110895.2 Picea sitchensis | reverse complement strand
ACCACTGATCCGGATTTTATGAGCAGAACGAAATGAATACATATTATTAACAGGTTCTTAACACAAAAATAATAGAGATACAGTAAAACTGGTTTTCTATTAAATAACGAAATAAGCTGAAACTGTAAAATGCAGTGGAAACAAGCTTGCTAGAATGGTGGCGGCTTATCTCTGAGAAGAGATGTGATGACAGCGCGCATTTGCAAGAAGATCATTACAATGAGGCTCTGAAGGCCTTTTTACAATAAACAGGAATGCCAAAAGTCCTAGATATCCAAAAACCTAACCCTAGGAGATGAAGCACCAAGGGTCATGTGGGCCCCGTTTGGGTAAGTTGGTACATCAACTTCCCGGGGTCATAACTTTTGCATACGATCTCTGTTTTAGGCATATAATACCTCATTAGAAAGATCTATCCGAGGACTACAACATTTTGACAAAATTTCATGATGAAACATACCCCAAAAAATGTCGTTTAGGGCCTCAAAACGGCTCCAGGAGTTCAGGACCCGAAAAACTGCTAAAAATAGTAAATTGCCAAAAATGTCAGAAAACTGTTTTGAGCCAGTTGGAAAGGTGGGTGGCCACCGATATCCATCTGGATCAGTTGTATATGCATGTGAATTTTCCTTCATGTCCAAATACCTTTATCAATCTTGCGGTCCAAAACCCATGACTAGGGTTGACATCAATGACAACAATCAATCTTCCAACGGTTGAAGATCCCCCCCCATAGTTCATCTTGGCTATTATATTTGCATGCACCAGGGTTGACACTTGTCACCCTGGGAAATGCATGCGTCCCCCTAACATGCATCCTTTTGCACTTTTTTCCTTGCCAGGAACTTAGGATAAAATAAAATACACATGTCTTTTGGGAATTGGCATTAAAATATTATACCCAGGCTTAATCCCCCTAGGCTTAGCCCCTAGGCTCAACACTTAGCCCCTAATCCCTTGCCCACTCTATGGATGCTCAGTCCCCCTTCACTCATTCATCGTGGTTGGTCAGCACCTGCCGGTGTTTATATTTTATTAATCATTCAACATACATACAAGTACAACAATAGGCTCCTAGCCTTCAACACTTAGGCTTCCTGGCCTAACAAACACTTAAGCCTACCAGCTTATACAAAACATGGCTCACCAGCCTATAGACATGTTTACAATTCATTTCATATATCATGATTTGCAACGAGGCTCGGCCTCGGGGACACTACAGACCACCACTCTTTTCTCCTTTCCAACGCTTATTTAACATGTCTTACAGTTTCTAGCGTAAGTATAAGCGTATTTGAATAAGGTGGGCCAATAATAACTGTCTCTCAGAATATTACGAGCGATAGTGTTTCCTGCAAAATATCCCCCAGTGGGGCCATCATGGAGTTAATTCGAGACTTTTTCTGCGTCTCCTCATTCGAGACATATTAATAATACCTGATCATAATTGATCCGGAAGAGCACTGAATTTATAAGATGATATTGTGCAGATTTTAATCTCAGGTCTCTCCTTTCTCTAGGATTGAGGTTTTCGGGACAAGTCCCTTGATGTGGAAGATAAGTTAAATCTTTGTACCATGAGTCTTTTCCTGGGGAGATGTATGCTACATCACCACACCATAGTGTCATTTCATTCTCCCATCCGAGATATCCATCTACTTGATCTTGGGTGTCTGTTGCAAGCTTGCACAAACCTTGTCCTTTTACTAGTTTTGCAGGTTTTATATCTAGATCAAATTCCTGGACCACCACCATCTAGTTCCCCCTTCTTTCCCCCATTTCCTACTGGGTGAACAAGGATCGGACTGAAGGGTGTGGGGCAATTACTTTAGTGTGATTCTTGAGGATGTAAGACCTGAAATGTTTTACTGCCTTAGAAACTGCGTAGGCATGTTTGTCTACAACAGGATAATTGAACTCAACTCCTTGAACATTAGTACTCATAAATGACACCCGGGCTTCGTTGTTTCCATCATTCTTCTGAGTCAATACTAATGAAAAATTCTCTATTGATCGGAGGAAAAAGTATAAAGGAAAAATTCTCTATTGAAATTGGCACGTGACAACACCGGGTCCCAGGAAATGGCAGCTTTCATATTGTTGAAGGCATATTTTCGCTCATCATCCCACTTAAATTCGACATCTTTGCAAATCATATTTTGTAAGGGTTTGATGATTTCTGCGAAGACGGGAGTGAACTTCCTCACAAAATTGATTTGCCTGAAAAAGGACTGCATAGCTTTCTTGTTATGTTGTAAGGGAAGTTGAGCTATGGATTTAATCATTTCTGGGTCCATGTGAATCCCTTCCTGAGATATAATGTGACCTAACAACTTACCTTCCTCAACACCGAAGATAGTTTTCTTAGGGTTGAATTATATACCATATTTCCTACACCTCTTGAAAATCTGAGTTAAGTGTTGGATATGCTCTTCTCTATTCTTTGAATACACTGTTACGTCATTTGAATACACTACCACACATCTATTGATTAGTCCCAAAAAAGGTATGTCCATGGCTCTTTGGAAGGTTTCTCATGCGTTAATTAACCCAAACGACATGCGCTTATAAGAGAAGGTTCCCTATTTGGTTCGAAAAGTGATTTTAAATGATCTTCCTCCGAAACAAGGACTTGGTTATAACATGAGAAACCATCTAGTAGAGAGAAGATCTCCAAGCTAGATATGGTCTACAAGAGTTGTTCCATCAACAGGATTGGGTAATTGTCCTTTTCTGAATCCATGTTGAGGTTCCTAAAATCTACGCATAGGTGGATCTCCCCTGACTTTTTCCTCACCGAAACAAGGTTTGCTACCCAAGCAGAATGCATAACTTGAAAAATGATCTTAGCATCTAAGAGATTCTTTAATTCCTAATACATAAGAGGCTCTAGGGATGGGTGATAGTTTCGAAGCTTTTGTTCGAAAGGTTTTACTTCCAGTTTTAAAGGGATGGTGTGTTGAATGATGCAGGTATCATATGTTTTCAAATCCCTATAGGACCACATGAGGACATCCTGGTATTGTCTAAATAATTTAAGGTAAGCTTTCCTCTCTTCCTTAGATATAGTCTTGCCAGATTCACATTCTTTTCACTCTCTGGGGTCCCAAGATTTATAGTTTCATGTAGAGGACAGGAGCTACTAGTCTTTTTGTTTTTGGGTCCCTTAAATCTCTCTTTCAAATCAAACATATTTTCTACATTAGCTATCCCTTTTGGAATCATGCGACCCTTTGATTTATTCATAGGTTGTCCCATCCGAGGATCGGTTTCTTTGGACAACTCTTGGAATTATTCATCGTCAATAGTGAGGTCTTTGAAATTGTCTTGGTTAGTCAAGAATTTTATTATTTGTTCATCTCCTTCAAAGACTTTCCAATTGGAAATGTTATTAGGTACCGACAGTTTGTAGAGCAGTTCCATAGTGAATCGGGAGGCTTCATAATCTTCTAAAGGCGACAGCCTGGAAGTGGCTATAGCCAAGGATTCGACAAGAATATTCTTTGTTCTAGGGATCGTAGTGATGTTAAAAGCCTCAAAGTGTTCTATTAACCTATGCACCTCCTACTGATAGTTCTTCAGGTGAGGAGAATTACAATCTATATTACTTTTTATTTGTCTAACAATAATTTCAGAGTCCCCAAAATATTTCAATTATTTGACATCCAAATCTATAACTTTCTTTAATCCTTGCACCAGAGATTCATATTCGATAGTGTTTTTGGTACATTCAAATTCTACCCTAAGGACAAGAAATGACGTTTACCCATAGGATTGATGAGGATGCACCTTGCTCCAGACCCTTCTTGATATTTAGATCCATCAAAATAGAAGGTCCAAATTTGAGAACGAGAATTGTTATTCTCGTTTCCCTTATTAATTCCTTGCTCTCCGACCTCTTGCTTCGCAAGCTCTGGCGTCAAATTTTGGCAGAAGAGGGTATCTCTTGTTGGTATCGATGATTTCTCTTGGAAAATCAATTCAGAGTTTTGGGTAAGAGGAACATCGGATAAGAGGGGGGGTGAAGTTTCCAAAGTAGGATTCGCAGGAATAATTTACCAGTATGGGGAAATCTGTGGATGAGGGCTCATTAGGGGTTTCTAAATCAATGACTATATGTTTTAGATATCTCTCCCTGTTGATTTTGATCATGTTCTTGTATCCCTTTAGTGGTAGCCAAAGGTGTGTGCATTATGTACTAAATTATCCGTTCATCTTTTCAAACCAATCTCGACTTAGTAATAGCCCATATTCCTATGGGATATCTACTACAATAATGTTGATCACTTGCACGAACGTGTGGTGTGTCGATATTCAGATCATCACGTATTTGAGCTCTCCTATGACCTTGACCTAGGTCATGTCCAGTTGTATGACATGTTTATCACTCTTGAGGGGAATGACATCCAATTTCTTGCAAATAGACAAGGGAATGACATTGGAGGATGCTCCATTATCTACCAGACAATTGTGAAGGTTCCTATTGAAGATTTCAAACATTAGGAGGAACGAGGGAACAAAAGGTTTTTCCTGTCTATCTCCTGAACAGGTATTCAAAGTTGGTTTTCCCACCAGATCTGTGTGAGTCAAACTCCTTTTTGGGTAGTTTCCCATCGTTGGGTTTTCGACAGAGTTCAAGGCTTGTAACATAAATTATTTCTGCTAAGGGATCTTGCATATATCCATAACTGAAATATTGACCTTTAGCTCCTTCAAATCTTCGACCATTTTGTAATATAGTTTGGCCGACTCTTGGGTATGAATGATTATAGTATTTTTAACAAGAGTGAAAGACATTTTTGGGTGGTCAGGACTTAACTTAATTTGTGAAGCTTGGGTGGCGTTGGTATCTTTTGAGCCAGGTGGACTTACTACGTGTATGTATCGCCGAAACTTCCACAGGTTGTTCCCAAGACTCAAAAAGATCGTCGGAAGGCATGTTCAGGTCAAGATCCCATATTAACATGGATGTATCTCATGGTGGGTCAACTTCTTCCTGTTCAGCCATATTCATAACCGAACTACTTGGTTGTTCAGACAGGGAGACTTCGTCTAGAAACTGATTGGCCATCAAATTCATGGCATGTACCCATCGAGGACAGTCTCTTTCAGAGTGGTTTTCCTGATGATAAGTACATAAAGAATCATATGCGACATTCCCTAGATCGATATTTAAGTTAGTGAGGGGAGGTTCAATTGCTTTGAAAGGCGGGTTTATTTTAAAGAAAGGCTTATAGGTATTTTGGACTTGGTTTCCCTCCCCTGCATTTATCTTCATGTCTATGATTTTGTTTGATAATTTCTTAACCATGCATTGTAGATATTCTATATCACCATTCTGTTTTTCAGGCGTCTGTTCAATTGATTTTCCCGGAGGTCTAATTAGAAAGAGTCCTCTCCTGGGAGTGGGCTGGCTTTATTTTTTTACTAAGGAGACCTGACCCTCTTTACATCCTCTCATCTGGAATTCTATTGTCTTGGCCTCCTCAAAAATTTTCTCCAGGGTTTTCTTAGTGACTCTTTTTACAAACATAGAAATAGAAGTTGGGAGCACGTTGGCATAAACCTTGATTTGCAACTCGAGTTGGTTTTACCACGGGTTGGAATTTGCTTAATATGGTCATGAATATCTGATTTAAGTATTTGACCCTCTCTTTCGGACTCATGGTGGTTGGGAACAACTCAGCCATCAGGGATGCCATGGTATTCTATTATGAAAACTTATCTAGAAATTATTTTTGGAACTTAGTCTAGTTAGTTATCGATCCTACTGGAAAATTAAAATACCACGTGGAAGCTGAATTTTCAAACAAGTAGGGGAAAATTATGTAGACTACATCTTCATGTTGGACATTCATGAGTCTAATGGCAAGTATGAACTTCTTGATATGATCTTTAGGTAATCCCAAAGTTTTAGGGTCGTACTTAGGAAGAAGTTTCTCCTGATGTCGAGGAAGATTATGTACTCGTCCAGGGACGACCACAACGCATCCGACCAACTAGGGCTGATTGTTCTGAAGCGAGATTTCCATTTCTTCCTCATGGTTATTATTACCCTCAATATATTTGGAATCTGAGTTGAACTCTTCTTCTTTTGAAAAGTACTTTGGCTCGGAGACGTCGACGACTAGCATTTCAGGTATCAGATCGAGAGGTTCTTGGATTTTGGTAATTGCAAAATCTATTAAGTCTTCTATGGAGTGTAAGAAAATTTTGTTGGAAGTTATAACCACTGGTCTGCTTTATTGTTTTCTTCAAGGGAGTATGGGAGCTAAGGAAAATGCATTGATCTTTCGTGCATAGGCTCTAGTGACTCTCCTGAATTAATTCACTTCTTCATGAGGAAGGGCGTAAGGTATTTCAGGGTGAAAAGGTTCTTCCTCGGGCTGGGGTGAGTTATCTGTTTCGGGAATACTCAAAGTGTGTGGGTTGTCTTGTGACAAACTAGCCATGTATGTGGGATGTTATGAATCTGTAGGTTGTTTGAAATGATAGATAAAATATATATTCAACCATTCATTCTTAGGCCCTCCTTCTAGCGCCAATTCTGTTGATGGGTCCTAAATACCTTGACTCAAAAGTAGGAACCAAACCCTCCATAGAGGCCCAATTAGACTCTGCAGTGTTTAAAATGGAATTTTTCTCCAGATCTTGCGATCTAGCCAATTTATCGATGGGCTTTGTGTTTCTTTGTGAAGGCTCTTCTTGTAGTTAGGACTGTTCTCTTCTGTATTTTCTCTTGGGTGAGGCTGATATGAGAGATGCAAGCCAGTATAAACCAACTTGAAAAATAACAAGATTAATTTTTAACTATTGGGGAAGAGGTTAAGCTTTGGATAACCCATTGCCCAACATGCAGACAATTACCCTATACCACAGGCCTAGTACTAATACATTAACCATGTGAGCATCCAATTACTTTATGAGAAACTAACTATCAGAAAGAAAACACGTATGCAACAAGATAATGGAAAGAAAAATAATTCATCTACCATAACCATTCATTACATAATAACACAATGATTTTGTTGGTTGTGGAGCCTGATTATCTTCTTGATTCAGAGGTCCTTGCTTTTAGCCGTGTTTATACCCCATGAAGTATTTACACCCCAGAAGTATGTACACTCTTCCATGCGGGGGAGTGCAGAGGGGGGGTACCCCCTCTGCAGGGTCTGGGGGGCCTACCCCCCCGGCTGGGGGGTCTGGGGGCAAGCGGGCCCCCAACAGGGGTTCGGGGGTGAAGCCCCCGAAGAAAAAATTGCCTTATAAAAGTATATTGTAATTTCATTGAGAGTCTTGATACCCCTCTGTGAAGTGCAGAGGCCTACCCCATTTGAGGCCAAAGCGGGCTAGCAGAGAGTTGAGGGGTAAACCCCGGCATGCCTTATAAGAAGTACCATTGTAATTTCGGTATGCATCTGGACCGTTCTAATTACAGATTCCTGATCTAGCAGTAGAGATTATGTTAGGGTTTTTGCCCCAGAAGGAAACCCCTTTTATGAGAGAAATGTCAGTAAGCTATGGTTGATGAGTGAATATTATTACGAGAGAGGCATTGAGAAATAAGAGGAATTTACTGTGGGTTTTGTTGTAGGTTGTATCCTTATTTACTAGATAATAATAAAGGAAAGGACACAGCAATTCTAGGAGTGAATATTAGCCCACATTGGTGAATACGTCATCATGTCTCCTCTTGTATTGTGTACGTGTTGTTTTGTTTGGTTTGTTTTATTTAGTTGCTCATGATCACATTTCTAACAACTTGTATCAAAGCATAAGGTAACTCAGGAAAAGGGTTCTAGTTTTAGTGGAGGCAATATCGAAAAGATGGAAAGTTTAAGTGCGAGAAAGTGCCGATAAAACTACAGGAGTTGTGGAAGATGCAGAATGGAGAAGACTATTTATATCAAAAGGATCTATTCCTACCATTGAGAGGAGTAGCAAAGAAGTCGACGACCATGGGATATGAAAAGAATGGGAGATTCTTGTGAAGGAACTCTAGGGATAATCACATTTGAGCACAGCGGTCATTGGCCTTCAATATTTGAAAAGACAATGAAGGAGTTGATGGTACATTAGCCAGAATGGCCCTTGAAAAACCCTTAGCATCAAATAAGGTATTTATAATGAAGATATTATCTAATATGAAGATGTGGGAAGTGCGGTCTATTACCCAAATCATTTAAATAATTTAATCACGGTTACCTAATAAACTAAGTTAAGCAAGTGGACTTTGATGATGAGTTAGGACTCTTCTAATCTTGTACTCATTACTTGCGAGAGAAAAGCACAGAATGGGTTGGTCATGGCTTTAAGTAAATTTGTCTCTGGTTAAAATACTTTAGAATTTGATGATGTTGTTGTTGTTATCCTTAGTGATGAAATGAAACAGAAAATCACAGGTGAGACATCGAGAAATGTGTTGAACATGGAATAGAGACAAAAGGATAGAGGAAAGGCTCAGGAAGCAGGAAGTAGGAAGAAGCGGATCAAATCTAGACTTGGAAAGATAGAGTCACTTTGGGAATTGTGGGAAGAAAGGACATCGAAGAAAGACTACAGAGCTCCAAAAAAAAAAGATGGATTGCTGAGGAGAAATAAGGAAACAAATACAACAGTGATGTGTTACAAGATACTATATGTTCTTTCATTAAATATATTTCTGAGTCTTGGTTAGTATATTCAGGAGCTTCATTTTATTCCACACCCCATAAGAAACATTTCTAGATTATGTTCAGGAGTGATTTTGGGCAGGTTCATTTAGGTGATAATAAACCAAGCAAAATTGTTGGAAAGGGAAAAGTAAAAAAAAAAAACAGAAATAGAGTGTGGTTTTTGAAGAGGTAAAACATGTTCCAGTTTAAGTAAAAATATGATTTCAAACTTGAGTGAGTTGGCAAGTGAAGGTTGTATATCCATATTCCTGAGATAAAGGCACAGGAAAGTCATCAAAGGATCGTGGTAATGTGAGAGAGTAGGTACATTGTGTGTAACATTGATTCTGGCTCTTCTATATCTTTAGCTTCTGAGAGTGGATACAACACTATGGCATCATGAGGCTAGGACACATGGTAGAAGGGTATGCAGATCAGCTACAAAGAGAATTTTTTGCCAGTCTTAAACAAATTGATTTGGACTTACTGTGAGCATTGTTTATGAAAAACAAAAAGTGGAATTCTTAGAGTAGGAGAAAAGAAAAGAAGAATGAAAAGGTTAGATCTTGTGCGCATCTGAGATGTACAGGGACCAGCTCAGGTATCACTCATCTCTTGGTGGCTCTATTATTATGTTACTTTTGTGATTATGCAACTAGAAAAACTGGGTTTGTGTTCGACAAAAATCTGATATTTTGATACTTTTAAGAAATGAAGCTTTAGTTGAGGCTAGAGGCAGGGAAAAAGGTTGAAGCATATCAGATCAGATAATGGGGAGTGAATCACAGCTAGAGGTTTGATGATTATTGGTTCATACTGCATAGGATTGTAGAGAAAGGCAGTTCCTGAACACCTGAAATGGTATGTTAGGATGAATAGGACAATCATGGGCGTGCAAGGAGTAATGAACCCATCTTTGGTTTTCCAACCTGATTCTGGGAAGATGTTGTAGATACCTATGTTTATTAAGTAAGGAAGAGACCTTCAAGCTCTCCTTTAGATAAGGTAGAATTCGAGGCGAGAATGGACAGGAAAAAGGTAACTATTCTTTTTGAAAACTTTGGTTAACAGAAGCATTTGTCATATTGATAAAGAAAACAGAACAAAGCTTGAGGCAAAATCCAAAATGTACAACTATTGGATATAGTGTTAATGAATTTTGTTATCACTTATGGGATTACTAATAACACAATCATTAGGAGTAGAGATGTCATATTCAATGAGAAAGGTCATGTACAAAGATGGATTCTGCGAGGAAAGAAAGCGAAGCAACAAGAATACATAGTGCTTGATGAGATCTTTGAAAAGGAGACCAAAGGAACCTAAAAATCAAATGTACAACAGGAGCAGCAGTGCCTCAAACACACGCAGAGTGTTGATAGAAAGATCTCACAGTTAAGTATACCCCCTCAAAGATACTCTCCTTCATTATATTATTTATTGATGTTGATTTTAGTGAGCCGGGGATGTTATGAAAGAGGCAATCTTGGTGGAGCACCAAAAAAAGAGAAATTAGAACAAAGGCATGAGAAGAAATGGATTCTTGGAAATAATAGACTTGGGACTTAGTTCGGGTTAACTAGGGAAAAAACGTGCAGAATAAATGGGTTTATGAATGAAGAGGAAAGAATGGAGGAAAAGCGGTACAGAAGGACGGAGCTTACTTGTTATAGAAGTTTGCACAAAAGAAAATTATAGATTTTGATGAAATATTTTCTCACTGATTGTTAAAATGACTTCAATTAGAACTATTTTAAGTCTTGTGTGATAGAAGATTTGCATCTTGAGCAGATTGAATATAAAAATAGCTTTTTCTCCATGGGGATTTGGAAAAAAAGATTTATATGCACGGCAACCAAGGGGGTATGAGGTCAAAGGGAAGGGAGAATTTGGTATCTTGAGGTTGAAGAAACAGCATGGCCTAAATAAAGCTCTAAGGTAGTGGTATTTGAAGTTTGTGAGGTTTATGACATAACAAGGTTACATAATAGATATCTGTGATCACGGTATTTATTTTAAAAGGCTAGAAAATGGAAGCTATATTATCTTGCTATTGTATATGGTTGACATGCTTATTTAGGGTCTAATATGTAGAATATAAATGTTCTCAAGAAAATTATTGAACTCATTTGCGATGAAGGATTTAGATGCTGCAAAGAAAATCCTTAATATGAGAATAAAAGAAACGAGAAAAATATAAGCTGACATTTTCTCAGGGTGAGTAGACAAAGAAAGGTGTTGGAGAGGTTTAGAATGAAGAATGCAAAACCGGTTAGTACACCTTTGGCCAATATTTCAAATTAACTAAGGAAATGTGTCCCAAGACCTGATGGGAGATAGAATACATGTCGAGGGTCCCATATTCATCGTGATTGGCAACAGTGTATGCCATGGTTTGCACAAGACGGATATTGCACATGCGATGGGAGTTGTGAGTAGGTATATGAACAATTTAGTTAAAGAACATTGGGAGGAGGTAAGTGGATTCTCGGTATTTGAGAGGTACTACTACCATGCATTATGTTTTTGGAGTTCGGACACTTTTCTACATGAATATGTTGATTGAGATATGGCGGTGATAAAGACAACGGGAGGAGCACCACCGGTATGTTTTACTATAGATTGGAACAACGATAAGTTGGATTTTGAAACTACAAAAGGTTGTTACACTTTCAACAATAGAAATGAGAGTATCTTTACATTGCTCTGACTAGTAAAGAGATGATTTAAGTTACAAAGTTTTTATGGAGGAATTGGGAAAGGCGAGGAGAAACTGATGGGTTGTGTAATGATCAGTGCCATTCACCTTGCAAGAACTTTCTGACCTTCATTCGAATACTAAGCATAGTTGAGGTACCACTTCATACGATCGCTTTGGAAGATGGACAATTGGTGGAAAGATACACACTAGCGAGAATCCTGGAGACATGTTAACTAAGGGAGTAACGAGGGGCAGAGTTCCACTCGGTTTCAATTGGTCTTCAGAATGAATGAAGATGAAAATTTCGAGGTCAAGAAGGTTAGTCCAACATATCTGATGGCAGGTGGAGTTGTTGAGATTAGTCTCAAGTGGGATATTGTTGGTTATTGAGCACGATTATATTCTAATTGGAGGTCCTTACTTTAAACCATGTTGCTCCATGAAGTATTTACACCCCAGAGGTATGTACCTCTTCCATGCAAGAGAGTCACGAGAAGTACCCCCTCACGAGGTCGAGGGCAAGTGAGCTGTGTTGGTCAGTAGCTTTAGAAAGTGCTTATAAAAGTATATTGTAATTTCATTGTAAATCTGGACCCGTTCATTATAAGGTGAATCTATGGTAGAGATTATGTTAGGGAGTTTTCCCTAGAAGGCAACCCTCTTTTATAGAGAAATGTATTCTTGACTATGGTTGATAGTGAATATTGTAATCTGAGAGGAGTATGAGGAAAAGAAGAGATTCGATGGGTTTTTGTAGGTGTTATCCCTTCATTTGATGGATAATAATAAAGGAAAAGGACACGGCAGTTTTCTCGGTGGGCGTAACCCTGCCAGGTGAACCATGTAAATCTGTGTCTCTCTTGTATTGTATTGTCTTATTGTTTTGTTTAGCATTTGTTTTATTTTATTTCTCCACTGGTCTACATTTTTCCTAGCGATTTATCTTCATCATTAAAGTAAAGAACATCAAGACCTTGCACCAAATAACTTGACAACAAAATTAACTTCTCTTACTCATTCTTCCAAGTCATTCTTGAAACAAGATGGAAGTAGTTCTTCTCCAAGTCAAATCTGCATCGATGAAAATAGTTTTCTTTGGTTGGGAAGTACTTTTCAATTCATAGCAGTCTAAAAATGATTCTTAACAACCAAAAAAAAAGGAGTTCTTACAACAGCCATCGACCTTTTATAATTGGTTGGTGTCTTTATTTATAATATAAAGACCTAACCAAAACTAAAAACTAATTAGGTTTAAACAAAAAATTGCCACATGGCGTTATCCTTTAACAAGCTGATTAGTCTAGATACTTCTTGGAAAGGATAGAATTCTCTCATAATACGGTCAGTGATAAATTTTTTGCAAGTTTGGGCCCCTAGAAATCTATGATGTTTAATCGGGGCTGCATATATTCATGATTCAATAATGCGTACGGTAATTTACTAAACTAAAAGTTCATCACGTTGTAGCATGGTTGAACTCGATCAGATCATACGTAGATTGTCACACTTGCCCTAGCTTTGCATCAGTTATTTTTGAGAACTCTTTGGTCCATAGTGCATCTTGTTTGGCAGGTAGCTTGACCACATCACTCAAGTCAATGAAATTATCAGGGTGCCGAACTCAGGAAACTTGGCATCCTTCATCATTACATGCGATTTTACTTTGATGTTTCTTTCAGGTTCATCGATGAGATTGCGGAGCAAGCTTTGTTTAGTGTTTGGGGAATATTTCCTGCAAGTGGGGTTGAGATAGTTTAGCCATTAAGCAATATGACATGAGGTACCAACAAACATAATTGACTGGTGCATACTTGTGGAGCTAGTTAGTCTTGACCGTTTAATACTTACATGATGTTGGTTGCTCCTTTGAATGACCTACGATGTATTTTATCCACGTTACTGCTCCTCTTCAGTTTAAACGAGTCCGCGTCGATGAAGTACCATAGCATGGAAAACCAAGTATGGAAGATACGAGTGTCAGAAACATCATAGTAGCTGCTCGAGCTTTGGGATTGGGAAAATCTCGCGGGATTGAGCATGCAGTGTAATACTTCAGAAGGTCGGATACAGTAGTAAGGAAGTCTTTAAATGCCTCCAGAATATGTATTACCAAGTGTGTTAACTATCATTCTTCAATAATGGAAGCTCGGGATTTTAAAGAGATTGGAATTTTCGTACTGCACATTCTCTGCAACTCCGATCAGCGGTGCTTTAAGTGTTCTGGATTACATCCGATGAGAAGTTGTGATGCATTAAGTATTCAAGGCATCTCATCATGAAGTGTGAGTGTTATTTTGGCATGCTCTGGTTTTCTTCTTTGTTTGGCTATAAATTCTAGGAATTTTGTGGGGAATTCCATGCATAAGTCGAGTTTGTGCCTCTGTGACATTGATCTTGTGCATTTATTTAGGCAAAACGTGGTGTCATGGTCCTTTTTTCATTATGGGATCCCCTCCTAACAACGGATGAGGTTTGTGAGTGGTGGAGTCTGAGTCCGACTAGCGATGCCCCAGGATTCTAACTCTTATTAGCTTCTGGTATCATGATGCTCGACAAGAGAGTGGAGTCTTTTACTTGGAGAGGAGTGTTGTACCTAGTGGATGTTAGGGTGGTGAGTATGCTGAAAGAGGTATGATGGAGTTCGCGACCCCATGGAGCAGACACCACAGAGAAGAAGAGGGAAGCCTAGGAAGACGAGAAAAGGGAGGAAAGGCTGCCCCAAGGCGAGTTGAAGTGTACATCCCGGCTGTGAGGGTCACAATGCCTGGCAGTGGGGTTTGTGGGATACTACTGGTAAAGGAAGGGGAGCAGAAAGGGAGGAGGAAAAGAACTTGGTTCTCTCGTTAAGAGTTCCATCCAGCATTTAGAGCAGGCCCAACTTGCTATAACTGAACTCTACCAAGAAAATAGAAAGTTCACGAGAGCTAGTTGGTGGAAAAAACAGTGGTGTAAAGGGATGTGGAGGAAGCCTGATTTGGACCGAGACAACTTCAAGAAGAATATCAAGACACAATTATTACTTGCATGGTATAGAGGATGGCAGCGAAGAGGGAAAGGAAACGTTACAAGGTACGAGAAGTAGTTCGTGAGAGGGTGTGCATGTAGGAGATGCATAATGGGCGAGCCTTTTCTTTGTGTTCCCCGAAGTGATGCTTAATATTTGTTCTTTTTGTCGTAAGGGTTTTGTAATCTCATTGTGACTGGGCCGGTCAGTAAAGACATTGATGATATCTATTTGTATGTGGCCCAAGTTTGGTGGGAAATTTTCTAATTATATGAAAACTCAAAGCTTCTTGAATGTATCACGTTCCCTTTTGGATGTAAATTAACCATGTTCTTTTGTCACGATATTTTTGTTAAGCCCTAATATTGTCATTACCCCTTAGTGGGGCATATTAGATTACTAATGTTATTTTATTTATATTGTCTTTAGGCCATTAGTTATGAAAATTATGCCTCTAGTCTCCTATATATACCAAGGAGACATTTTCATTTTGAATCATCTTGCTTGAGCATTTAAGTGGGGTAAAAGGAGGTTGCCCCTCGAAGAGCTTATTATCTAAAATTATCTCTTTTTCAAAGGCGTTGGTACTTTTCCTAAGGTTTTCTATGCTATATTGATGCTGGTTCTTAACATATGGTATCAAAGCTCAAGGTCTTGGGGTTCAGCTACATCACGAGAACCTTGTGGAATTTTAAGCTATAATTGTTTTTTCTGGCAGCGTTTCAGATGGAACATCTTAGGTGTATTTAGAGAGCGGATCCAAGGTACGTTGGGTTCAAATTAAGCTCTTGAGGCCTTATACTTTTAAGGAGATCTGACTGTACAATATAGAGTTTTGGAATCATCCTTAAATGAGTCATTATTAAAATTTTCACTATAAAACATTTAGTAATGTTTCGAATACGAAATATGGAAAATTCTGAGAAAGTGTGTATATCTTTGGTAAAAGTACAACGGATCATCTTAAAATTGAATACACCATTAGCCAAAATAGAATTATCGACCCCAGCCCTATTATTGGTAGTCTAAAACATGTGTTTGAGGTAAAAAAGTCATAAATTATTCTTAGAGTATTTAAATTTCATGGGACTGGTTGCACTGGATCATTAGACGATCTGTAGTTTTTTTGGTGCGAGTTTCAGAATTTTTATATCAATTATTTTGTGTGAGAACACACACTATACAAGTGAGATCTCTGGAAAGGCCAAAAATTGGCAAGTTGTGGGAAGTTACTCCATAGAATTCCATGGCACATACAATTTTTATCAGACACACATGGCATTAGAGAAGAATATCAAAAGAAATACATAAAGAGAAAAGAATTTTCATACCTAGAAAGGTCAAAAATTGGGAGATACAATAGAAGAAACTGTTGTCTATGGAGACCACCCGTCAAAGGTTCAAAAGTGATACTTGGCCAACATGCCACCCAAAAGGGAACTTCTACACCAAATAAGCCTCCGGAAATCCTACTTGGGCTCTTTATGAAGGTGAAGAAATCGTAGGGACATAAATGAACTACTGAAATAAAAGATGGATTCAATGGAATCCAAGATGGGATTCAATGGAAGCTATGTTGGATACTAAGATGCATTCAATGGAAGCTAAGTTTGGATACTAAGATGGATTCAATGGAAGCTAAGTTGGATACTAAGATGGATTCAATGGAAGCTAAGTTGGACACTAAGATAGATGGTTTAAAGGGGGAGATCCTTAGAGTATTGAAAAATTTCATATGAGAGAAGACACTGAAAGTGAAAATGCATCCCATGAAATTCATGATGTGGACACAAGGAGGTGAATCGAGAATGGAGAAACTGTAACTTTGGTTTGAAGACCAACACGTTCCTAATATTGACATGAGGAAGTTTGATGGAAAGGACCCAATCACATGGATACTGCTAGATGGAGCAATTCTTTGATATCCATAATATGCCACATACACAAAAGGTATAAATTGCTTCTTTATATTTAGAACCTAATCAATTTGTTTGGTATCGATAGTTTTGTTCTCTCACAAATCCTTTGTCACTTGGACAATTTTTCATGGAAGAAATGATATCACTCTGAGGATACAGAAAGGAGCAATACCTTCTTTATAAAATTGATAAATATCTCAAAGCAAAGGGTTCGTTACAAGCACGTGAGAACTTCAAAGATTGAATAAAGGTAGCAATATTCAGATGAGCGACTAGTTGATGTATTCATAAGAACTTTAAAGGATAACATTCAACATGAGTTCACCTTTGGGAACCCAAATCATTGGAGAATGCATTTAGGTGGCAAGAAATTTTGAAAGAAATCGGCTATGTCTACTAAGAGGACCTATCCTCACATCCTATGAGAGAACAATGCTCCTTCTCTAGAACACCTCAACCTCCAAGGTTGCCTCAACAATTGGAGGAAAGAAAGAAAAAGGTTTATGCTGGTGAAGCCAAGTACAGTAAGGGACATAGTGTGGTGAGAAGAACTTATTCTACCATAGATTGTGAAGAGGAAGAAGAACAAGAACAGAACCATCTCAAGATGAAAGCGTAGAAGCAATTTCATCTGAAGAGTTGACTCCCCACGATATCGTGCAATGCATTGGTGGAATTAACCTCCTCAAACCCTCAGATCGGAAGGATACATCCAAAAGAAAGGTAATAGTCCTAATTGATTAAGTACTCTTAATTTCATTCAGCATAAAGTAGCGAGGAGATCTCAATTGCTTTGTATATCGGTACCAAAGTTTCAAGTAATGATTGAGATGGAGCAATTATCAATTGCTATGGAAATAATCTAATAAGATTAATCTTAATATGGGGGAATATGTAATGAATAGTCTAATGATTGCTATACCCATGGGTGGTAGATGTTGTACTAGGAATCAATGGTTACAATCATTAGGAATAGTGGCACAATTTTCAAGAACTTTCATGAAATTTTATTGGAAGGAAAAGAAATTGAGTTGAGAGGTATCCTGGGGAAGCCCATTAAGGTGATAAGCTCTAATGACATGACAAATTATTGAAAAAGGGGCATCAGGCATTATTGTACAACTGATCACTAGATACAAACATCTAAGACATCTATTCATAATATCTCCAAAGGATCATTGATAGCATTCCAAAATATTTTGAACCTATTCCCAAAGGTCTCCCACCCACTCGGAAATCATGATCGTAGAAATTCACCCTAATTCACAGAATTGTTCCTCTAACATCCCAGAATATATATAGATACCTATACTTGAGAAGAGTGAGCGTGAGCGCATGGTTGAAAATGTTAGAGGCATTGTGAACCTAGCAAAGTTCTTATACTGCGGTGGTAATGGTATTCAAGAAGATAGCTCATGGTGTATGTGTCCAGTTATAGAGAGCTCAACAGAACACTAGTAAAGATAAGTTTCCATTCCATTGATTGATGAATTGTTAGATGAACTACATGGAGCAATCTATTTCACAAAATTGGATCTTCGTTGAGGGTATCATCAGATCAAAATGAAAAGAAGATATCCCAAAACAACATTAGAACTCATGAAGGCCATTAATGTTTTGTGCGCCTTTTAAGCCCCTTCAAATGCACCTTCCACATTCAAGGGATTGAAAATTCCATTTCTGCAGCCCTTCCTTCGAAGAATTGTGTTAGTATTTTTTTGATGATATACTAATCTATAGAAAATCTTGGGAGGATCATGTGCAACATGTTGACAAGGTACTACAACTATTAAAGGAGGAGCAACAATATATGCTAAACCATCCAAATGTTTCTTTGGAGTAAAAGGTAGAGTATTTGGGTCATGTGTATCTCCTTGAAGGTGTCAAGGTAGACCCTAACAAGATTAAGGCCATGATGGTGGAGCCGATTCCTAAAACATTAAAAATCTTAGAGGATTTTTGGGTTGACAGTTTACTACCACAAGTTTGAACTATGGAAGAATAGGCACCTTCTTGGCACTAACTAGAAGGGATGCATTTCATGGAATCGAGGCAACTAAATCTTTTGAACAACTTAAAGAGGTGATGTACAGTACCTATCTTGACACTCCATACTTCACAAAAACCTTTGTGTGGAGATGTGATGCCTTGGGAAATGGGTGGTGCTGTCCTAATGCATGAAGGAAGGCCCCGGCACACGAGAGTCGACCACCACTCAAGGGAAGGGACTTACACAAAACCGTTTATGAGAAGAAATGATGACAATACTACATGCATTGAAAAAATGGCATCCTTACTTAATAAATTTAGGCACTTCAAAGGTCAAAACAGATCATGATGATCTTAAATACTTCTTGGAACAAAGACTATCTTTAGAAGAACAACAAAATGGGTAACAAGATATTGGGCTATGATTTTGAAATCGTCTATAAAAGAGGAAGCAAATGTTGTGGCGGATGCACTCTCAAGAAAGGATGGGATTTTGAAGACTCTTTGTGCTATCTCGATCATCCAACAAATGGATAACAAAGGATGAATGGAAAAATGACGAAAAGTGTAAGACTCTCATTCAAGGTTACTGTGGAGATTGATTACATCGAATACATTTACATGGAAAAATGGTCACTATGGTACAAGATTGCTTATATTTATGTAAGAACTCAACTCAAACAAAATATACTTTATTGGAGTGCACCTCTCTCGGTGGGAGGGCCTTTCGAGATTTTTGAAAACCTACCATAGAGTCAAAGAAAGAGTTTGTTTTGGGATGGCCTTAAAACTGTGTTCAAAGTTTTGTGGTAGAATGTGTTTTCCAACAAAATAAGGTATTAAGACCCCAGGTCTTTTAAAACCAATTATCCTTCCCAAGTCACGACCTTGGGAGGAGGTTTCCATGGATTTCATCACCGCAGGGGTTACCAAAGTCGAAGGAAAGAATGTCATCATAGTGATTGTTGATGGACTGACCAAGTATACACACTGTGCACTCTCTCATCCTTCAAAGCTAGTACAGTTCCCTTCATTCATGGAGACAGTTCAAAGATACATGGCAACCCAAAGATTATTGAAATTGGCAGTCCCATATTCCTTTACATTTTTGGATATAATTATTTTTCTTGTTTGGGTACTCAATTGGCTCATAGATCATCTATCATCCTCAATGCGATGGACCAAAGCTGAGATAGTGAACAAATATCTAGAAAGATACCTTCGTTGTTTTGTCTACAGTAAACAAACACAATGGTTCAAATGGTTACCCTTGGAAGAATGGTGGTATAACACTTCCTTTCCTGCTGCAACAAAAATGATACCATTTATGGCATATGGATACCACCCTCCTTCATCACTTCTTCTCTAAAATAAAAATCTAAAGGAGTTCAACGGTGGAAGATCACATGAGAATCAACAAAATTCTCCAAATATTAAGGATTAACTTGACCATATTCTGAATAAGCATGAAACAACAAGCGGATCAACATCTTAGTGAAAAGTTTTGAAGTAGGGGGTTGGGTATTTTAAGACTACAACCATACAAACAGATGTCCCTCAAGCAAGCCAAGAAGGATAATAGAATATCACCAAAGAAGCACTATGGCCCTTATAGGTGTTACCAAAGATTGGTACTGACATACAAGTGGGTTACATGCATCTTCGTGAGTACACCCGATTTTCCATGTTTCATGCTTACAGGAGGTTATAGTGACGAGATCCTGGTTCAAACTATATTTCCCGAACTTGATGAGGAAGGAAAAATAATATTATTAGACTTTGAAGCCATCAACGACACAGAATTAAGCCAAGCGGGAATAGATCCATTTCAAATTATCTCATTAAATGGAGAACTACTTGGTGAAGATTCCACTTGGGAAGATGACTCTTTTATCACGAGAAGCATCGAGTTACTCAAGCATTCTGCGGACAACACGTGTCTCAAGGGGAGGGGCATGTTAAGCCCCTAATATTGTCCTCATTACCCCTTAGTGGGGCATATTAGATTAGTAATTTTATTTTATTTATATAAACTTTCCCAGGCCATTAGTTGTAATTTAGATTAATAATGTTATTTTATTTATATATTCTTTAGGCCATTGGATTTATAGTATACCTCCCTAGTCTCCTATATATATACCAGGAGACATTTTCATTTTGAATCATCTTACTTGATTATACCTCCTAGTCTCCTATATATACCAAGGAGACATTTTCATTTTGAATCATCTTATACTTGAACATTTAAGTGGGGTAAAAGGAGGTTGCCCCCTCAAAGAGGCTTATTATCTAAAATTATCTCTTTTTCAAGGCGTTGAGTACTTTTCCTAAGGTTTTTCTATGCTATATTGATGTTTGATTCTTAACATTTTTGCGAAAATTATTTGATTTTACAATTGTTATTTTTGCAAATGTGAATTTGTTGATATGTTCCGTCTAAAACTTCTGATATTGATTGACGTTGACGTGTCTTATTAACCCAAGGTTACTTAAAATATTTGAACATACAATTTAGCATTCAGATGGTGGGTAAGGATTGCATTGAGGGGATATACTCACATCAAAAGAATTAAAAGAAAAAGATATTGCGACTACCTATACCTGGGTGGTGTTGGGGATCGATAATTCAAAATGTAAAATTTAACGTGTATTTTATTTTTGTAACTCCCCGACATGTCGGGGGTCGGTAATCGACGATACTGATCTTCTCTTTGCACAACAATTACCTTTTCATTTTCTTGTCGAAGCTGAGCGGGTCGTTCTTCGGCGATACCCCTACCAAGGTTCAATCGTAGAAAGAAAATACTTTCATCTACCGACACCGATGAAGATCGGTGTTCGGCTATTTTAAACTTCTCAAACGATTTTCATCACTTTTAACTTTTACTGATGCCGAGCTATTAAGAGCATCGGGGAAAGCATTAGTGTGTCGATTCCTTAAGTATCTTGTTAAGGACCTTTTAATGTTTGAGATGATTCTTTGTTGTATGTTTAGGAAAACCTTTTAGAAAATTCAAACATGAAACATAAAAAATAAGTGCAGGTATCAGTTTCATAGTGAAGGAAACCCAGACAGTGCAAAGGATCAAGTGGTACCCAAAAGTAAAAAATGAACATAGGGTGTGTTGAGTGCTCAACACCTTGGAGGGAGAAGTGTGGGTATAGGTTCCCTGGTATGAGGCCTGGAGGGTACCTGGAGACCTTTGAGGGAAGTTGGAACTCTTAAAACCACGATGCTCTGAGACTTCATATCCAACCTATTGTTGAAACCCAAGGAAAGGGAGGTGTAGCAGTCGATGGACTCTGTGACAATTAAGGTGTACAATCCTGGGGTGGGACATGCATGTGGGGAATGATATACTATTGGTTGGAGTGTTGGTGAGGTTTGGTACCTTGGAATAGACCATGTTGATATAGATTGTGGACTGTGTCTATCTTGGGAAGCCATTGCCTCAATGGATTCATAGCCCTACTCAGGGGTGGACAGTCTTCTCAATCAAAAGATAAGTATCAATTCTCTATTCATTATATGTCGTGTATCTTGTATATAGGTTATAATGTTATTATAATTTCCTTTATATATATTTCATGTATGTTCTAATGTTGTTTCCAAATGAATAGGTGTACGAGAAGAGTGTTTACGTTTGTGTAGTCATAGCCCTACTGAGAGCTTATCAATAGTGAGATCTAAGGCTGGGTGGAACATCATGGATTTACAACCAATTGATGCTTTCAATGAGGTTTAATTTAAGCATGTAACAAGGAATAATGAGTTGAATGCTTTCCTGAAGCAGCTCTATGGAATAGTGAAATTGAGTTTTCGTTGCAGTATGAACACCAGAATTAGTGCTTGAAAGTAGAGCACCAGGTGGATAACAGGCTTCGAATAGATAAAGCTTGGATCTTTTTGAATGATTTTGAATTATATATGTATAAACAAGTTGCACTGAGGACAGTGCAAAAATAAGGGGAGGGGATTGTAATATCCCCAGGTAGAACCCTAGTTGTAATTATGAATTGTAAACATGTTTGATAGGCTGGTGAGCTGAGTTATAGTAAGCCATGTGTCTTATGTGATGATTAGGCCATAGAGACTAGATACAATGGCCAGTGAGCCTATTATTGTATATGTGTAAATACTCATATATTTAGTATAAATACATGATTGCATGTAGACCGACCATGATAAAAAAATAATGGGGGACTGAGCTCCACTAGGTAGGGAAAGGGATGGGATTGAGAGGCTAGGAAAGAGGGGATAATCTAGAGGGATTAACCCAAGGGAATATTATAATATATTCCTAAAAATGAAAATAATAAAGTGGGGAAAATAAACATATTTATCCTAAGTTCATGGGAAAGGGAATGGGTGCTAAATGGAGTGCATGCATCTCCAGGAAGACATGTGTATACATGGGTGCATGCAGTTAAAGATGGAAATTTAGCTCATTGGGGGGTTTTTGCTTCCCATTCTCCCATCCTTCGCCTAAATCATTTTTCCTCCATTGTTGACCCTTGCATCTTTCACGCACCTCTAAAACCAGTAACCCATGAAGTTGACCTATGTTTTCCTGTGAAGAACAACATATCTGTACTTTCCAGAGCCGTGTTGTGCCTTATAGAATTATGGTTGTTGCCATCCCTTGAACTATATTGAGCCTTGTTATTGTCCTCACTTATTGGAATTTAGTTGAATATGGTTGAGGAAACGAGTTGTCAGGCCCGTGGTTGAAGAGGCAGGTCGTCAAGCCTGTGAGCATCTCTCTCCAGGTGAGAGAGTTTTTTGGGAAGTGATTTTATCCTAGAGAGAGTCTAGCACCAGCTACAGAGCTCTGAGAATTCCTAATATGGCCTGTTGCCAAGACCCTAAAAGGGAAGTCGAGCAATCAATGGACCGTGGAACAATGAAGGTGCATATTCTTGAGGTGGAACAAACATGTGGGGAATGAGAGTCTGTGAGTAGTGGGAGTAAGTAGGCCCTTCGAGAGTTTGTTGGAAAGTGATTTTCTCTTAGAGAGAGTCCAATACTAGCTATGGAGCTCTAAGAATTCCCGATCCAGCCTATTGTCGAGACCCTGAAAGGGAGGTAGAGCAGTCGATGGACTGTGGAATAGTGAAAGTGCACATTCCTGGGGTGGAACAAGCATGTCGGGAATGAGAGTTTGTGAATAGTGGGCATAAGTAGGATCTTGGAGAGAATCCTTCTGGTTTCACTGTGAATATTTATGTAACCTCACCCTAGTCTAGGATTCCTTTTCCTTGGGTGGAGCTTAGTTGTAGCTCGTGGGTGACCCACTGCTAAGAGTGATGAGCAGTGTGTCTTATGGCTGGGAGGTTCGTGGAAGTTCTGCACATAGTTTTTGGTCTTCTATTAAAATATAAGTACCACTTTTATGTTCATTTACATGCTATGTATATGTACATGTGTTATAATTGATGATTAATGCATGCATATGATGTATCTGTAGGCTTATTGTTATTTCCACATTAATCTATGTATGAACACAATATGTTGTCTGTTTATTTTTATATTTATATACCTATGATAATTGTTGTTTCTATGAGTAGTATGGCCCAAACGTTGGTGGCCAAGGACGTTACAAAATGGTATTAGAGAAGAAATATGTTCCTCTATGGAATTGTCCGGTGTGTTGGGTGGCTGGGGATGTTACATATTTCTTGCAGTATTGAGCCTATTGTGGGTTCTCAATTTTGTGATATAATCCTTTCCCCTCAGTAGTTTGCATCATCAACCAAGTAGAGCCTTGTTTATATCCTTTGAATCTTGACACCCTATGCCCAGGAGGAAACATTCCCCCGAGTGTCCATCTCCCAGATGCACCTCCTTGCATTGAGCATAGTTATGTTCCACTACTGGAACTAGTTTTCTTACTTGTGACACTTGTTTCCTCCTCTGCATCATAACATTCATTTGACTATGAAAAAACAAAAAAAGATGGGCGGGAAGGAAATATTATCTTATATTGGCAGCAATCGTGTCACCTTTGAACAAAGAACAAATTTTTTTATTTTCATCAAAAGTTTGGGTTTAGCATGACCTTAGGAAGTTGCGCTCATTACAGAGAGTTTACTACCCGACTGTTTACTCTTCCAGTCCCTATGGAGAGCTTGATTCATGCCTCCTACATATCAAAGTTTCATCATTGAGTCTATGCTGCCAGATTCTTCCATATGTCTCATGCTCTTGTTCAAAGGATTTCTATCAACCTATGCCGGCCATTTGTCAGAACTATTGACTTTGCATGTCGGCCATACCCTCAATGTGTCTCAAAATTACATGAAGTTGTAGTCCTATTGTGCACCCTAGTCCTACTTCCCTCATTAGTAGGTAACCTTGAACTCAACAGTTGATATTTCATCATTGGTCTCTGAATCGGTGGTTTACCTTGTGTTTGATGACAATAAATCTATTCACACAATGGGATTCATGCATTGTCTTGGATGCCATTATCCTTATTGGTGGTTTCCTCACCTTTTTCAACATTTTCCTTATTGGCTAATATTCAGAGGGTCTTTTTGTGTACCTCTTGCATTTGGAACATGCAAAAGACACACATGGTCATTGGTTCATGAACATTTTCTTCTAACAATTTCCTCCAAATCATCAAGATCCTACTTTTTACCTCGTGTTGAATTATGAGAGATTCCTTAATGATCTCCTTTCAGTGGGTCTCCTTCCATATACTTCATCTCATCTATTCTGGAGACGAGATCTAGACTCCTATGAGTACCTAGAGGCTTGCAGTCATTAGTAGCAGGTGTTGTCACCATCGACAGTTGGTAATACATCAATGTCTCCTGATCGATGGATTCTTCAAGTGTTTGACCCTGTCACCTATATTCACACTTGTAAGAATGTACTCAGTTCCTTGATACCTACTTTCATTATCGGTAGGTTGTCTCATGTTTTTAAACGGTATACGTCAATGACTAGTAATCAAGTGAGGTCTCATTGTGTTCGACCTCAACTCCTTTATTCACATGATGTAGATTTTCACTTTTGGTGGATTATGTAGAAGACTTGAAGACATCAGTTCATAGTCACAACTTTCCTGAGATGTTGCTACCTTTCATTGGACCATATGTGACTTCAGTAATCATGGGAGATCAGATTTTACTCCATTGTATAGAAATATCTTCAAATTGATTTTGAGACTAGTTTTACTGGGCCTTGTTGGTGACTATGATAGCCTTTGGCATGTAGACACTTTTTTATTGCCTATTCATGGCCATGGATAGTTGTTTGGTATATTTTCACATGGATATGCAGTGTAATTCAAATTAGAAGCCATGTGTGCAAAGTGAGTACAGATTGTAATAGTCTCATGAGTAGTTAGTTCTTCATGTTGGGTCCCCATTACTCCACTTCTGGGTTTTATAATGTATTTCGGCCATCACAGATACTCCTATAACCTCACACATTAGGGGAAATCCGTTATAGAAATATTTTCCTCACCCTATGAAAAATTGCACAAAGGTCCTTTTTCCATTTCCCTATGCATAATTGAAGTCCCTTTTTACAAATATCATATCTAAAAACATTATTTTTCCACATATACGCTCCCTACCTATTGTACAACATCTGTATATGCAAGTTTCACCACTACAACCCACGTACATTGGGTTTTGTACTCAAAATTAAAAAATGGTGTCGGGTTTCCATGTCACGTCACGTGATCCATGATCCTTGACTTTCCATATACTGGAAATGTTCCAACTCGGCCCTTCAATTCCACTTGAAGGCTATAAATGGGCCAAATCTGAGCTATGGAAAAGAGGAGAATAATTCAACTTTGAGAGAAAAGTTACTTTGGAGAAATTATTCATTTCATATTGAGTCTTCATCCCTTTGTCCTTCTAAGTTTGAACACATTGTTTATCCCCCAAGATCTTCCCTACTTGATTGAGAACCTCATTTTATTTCTTATATGAGCTTTCCTTTGGTGGAGGATTGAAGTGGTGGATACCCAGCTGTAAGGGACTTAGTTTCTTGGTTCTGAATCATGCCGATGTGTTGACGAGAGAAATTGACTATCTGTCAACTGGAAGAGCGAGTCTGGTCTGGGGTTTTCTAAATAACCCAATCCGTTTGGTGTAACTCGTTCTGACAGGTTTAATAGCTCCATTAGCCAATCTAAGAATCCTAAAAGAAATGAATAAAAGAGAGAAATAACTAACTAATTACTAAACACACTATATATATTGACATATTCTCTAATGTAACTGTATTTTTTGTATTTAAGCAGAAGATATACAAGTCTCGTTTATTTACATGATTTACAAGATGCAAGTTTTAATCAAAATTTACAAAAATCGATGTGAAAAATGATTGCTTCTAGGAAGCAGATAAAGAAAGCACATAAAAATATTTATTGTTTTTCTTTTATAAATTTAAATACTTTTGCAAAAAAATTAATGAAACATGAGCATGTGGATAGTCAAAGCTGAACCATACATTCATTGTTTCATTTATAAATAACTTAACTAAATAACACACATAATAACCTGTCGCTAATCAATGAAACTAGTATTTATCTTTCTGTGTTGTATGAGCTCCAGACTATACTGTTGTTAAGGGAAACCTATAACATAACAATACTAGCACTTTCAAAATACATTCAAAGAAGTATTTGATATTGGAGTAAATTAATAACAACAGGAAGACAACTAATTAAAAATCATGTGATCTTAAGATAATCAATATTTAAGAATGAAAGAAAACTCAATTCTGGGTATTGATATTATCCATCATTTAACATTAGAAATAAATTACGTAATAATCAAATGATCGATTGATCACACATAAAAAATGGAATAAAAAAATTATGGGCAACATATAACATTTAACAGTATGAAAACACCATATGATTGACAAGCTAAAGCTAAAATCAACCGTTATAACATTTTCATAATATAATAATAAT
>SNQJ01S0041341.1:51369-64517 GCA_010110895.2 Picea sitchensis | reverse complement strand
AAATGCAGAATGAAAACAATCTTGCTCGAATGGTGGTAGCTAATATCTGAGAAGAGATGTGGTGGCTATGCACATTTGTCTAAGAACATTTAAATTTGGCCTCTATGACTTTTTATTATCCATAAGTAATCATAAAATACTAGACATCCAAAATCATAACCGTAGGAGATGAAGTGCCAAAAGTCATGTGGGCCCCGATGGGGTATGTTGGTACATCAACTTCCCGGGATTGTAACTGTTTCATACAATCTCTATTTTATGATCTAGATACCTCATCAAAAAGGTATATATTAGAAGTACAACTTCCTTTATGGGTCAGGGGATGTTTCCAATAACCCCTATTCCCCCAAAATTCCAAAAAATGTTGTTTAGGGCCTCAAAGTGCCCCTAGAAGCTTGGCACTAAAAAAACTATAAAAAAATGCCAAAATGAAAAACTGCATGTGAGCCAGTTGGAAAAAGTGGGTGGCCACTGATATCCAACTGGATCAATATGCAAGGAAATTCTATAAATTCCAAAATTCGTCTGGGAGAGAAAAGAAAGTTGCATTTCCCCTGCAACCTGTGATCATCGAATGCCCCTTTCAAAAATCGGGGTTGGACGTCATCGGGGAAATCAATACTAACTCTTACCAATTTCACACATACATATTGATGAATAATGACTATTTCAATAGATGGAGTTAAGCAATTCCCTTGAATACTATTAATGAAAACCAGGTGAATTTGTTCCTTGAATCTCATTTTATCACCAACTTTCGAATTCGTTAATCATTAGTCTTTGATAATGCCAAATATTTTTCTTCTCTTAAATTGAATAAATTTTCTTTGGAATGGAATATTAAGGTTATTTTTTAGCTAATTACTACCCACAATGGAATGGTTTGGCATAGTCAACTAATAAGAACCTCAATAAAATTCCCAGTAAAACTATCAATGATCATCAAAGAAATTGGCACCTCACCCTTCAGAACTCCTTATGGGATGACAAAGTGAATCCAAAGTCAAGTATTGGTAACTCTCCTTTCTTTTTGGTCTATGGAAAAGAATCCACTATTCCTATATGTTAGCACTAAGAATCACCCTCTGACTAGAAGAGGATAAGCCCAGTACCCATCAAACTATGTGTAAATATAAAAGAGGTTTTTAAAAGGTTAAATGGACAAGGCTCCGAATAATAAGGCTTTAACTCATAAATTTGGGCTAGCATGCACAAGAAAATGAGGTCTTGATTAGCTTTAGTCAGTGAATAGGATTAAAAGTGAATAAGATGAATACTTATTGAGGGAGGTATAAAGGTCTGCTATTAACATCAGGTTTTCAAGCATCCTAAGGAAGAAAAACCCAAACACAAGATCCTCTTGAATTCATAGTTTAAAGAAAACTGAAGAACATCACAATAGTATTATAATCAAACGTTCATCATAACACAACCATAAAAAACTCATGTGGATCCTCCAATCATGAATAATTCAACATAAGAGGTAACAAGATGATGTAAAGAGAAACTGACTTCTACTAATAAAAATTTCTCAGGTCCAGTACATAACCAGAGAACAATCTTCTCAGTCAAAGAAAATTACAATAATGGAGCCTCAGCTCAACCCTTCCCACCCCACTCTACTCTTGTACCATGAAATATATAGAAAACAAACCTCCTCTAGTTTTCAAAAATACCTTCCCAATTGTTCATAGTAAAATTTTTAATTTTGTTGCTCAAAACTGGCAGAAATGTCTTTACACAGTTTCGTTTCTGCCAGAATTTAGGTAGCACCCGTCTGTGTCTCTTGTCAAAATTTAGGTAGCGCCCGCCTTTTTGTTTTGTGAAAAGGTAGGTAGCACCATCAAAATACGCAACAACTTCACTTGGACATGTGCAGAATGGGTAGCAACCTCGAGTAGTAGCAACATCATCAGTCTTAGGCTATTCAAAAACATTCTGGGTAGAAAACTGGTGGAATATAAAAAATAGACTATTTTGTAGTGCCATAGCACTACGAAATGTCTACGCTACTACTGTTGAAGGGATTAATTCTTTGTGAAAACCCAAATCTTTGAACAGTAAAAAATAGAAGTCTATATAGCCTATGTAGGTTATTTAGTTTCTTATTGAGAGGCAAGCCTCTTCTAGCTGAAAATTATTTTTCTAATGTAGGCTCCATCGTGGATAGAGTCCTCCCTGTGAGGCTCTAATAACTCTTGTAGTTTTAGTGCCTTATCCTAGGGCTTCTCCCAACCTTTAACCTCTATAACTTACTCTACAAACATCCATAATTTTTTATTGTGTCTAGTCCATTGGGCTATGGAGTCAACATTCAACCATTCTCTAAAACATTCTCAAGGCCTGCCTTTATTCACACAAATTGACTGTTATTTCTCCAAACTGAAGGAAAACGAAATTCTCAGGAAACGAGCTTATTTCCTACCCTACTCTACTCTAGTAAGATTTGCAATTGGTTAGGTAAAGGCAAGTTTCCATAGTAACCATTCAATAAAATTCATGACTGAAGGAATCCCATCCATACCACTAATCAATAGAGAATAACAGAGGTCTAAAAAAAGAGATAAAAATTCTTTCAGAGAAACATCTTTACCCATGAATACCTGTGAAGTAATGAAAACTGGAATTTTCAGACAATATGAAACATATGATTCCATATAAGCTGCAATTGGATCCTCAAGACCATGGTTGGAAACTTGTTGATTAAGAAAAGACAATTGCTCATACATGCATTCCTCTTTGCTTGAAAACAAACAACCTTCTGGTTTCCTTGAGATCTGATTTTGATCATCAACAATTTTAGTCTCTTTGTTTTCAGCATGATGATCACAAGATAGTGGTACAACTGGGTTTAAATCATACTGATAATTATTATCATCCAAGAACATATAGTTATCTATGCAATTACCAGTTATAATATGTTCAACATGCTTTGAAAAATGATCATAAACTAGACATGCATCCTTGTCCATAGAAAAAACTGCAAATGTTGAAGAATTCGATTCCAAATCTGAATCATACTTACATCCTTGTTGTTGTTCCAGATCTGATTCATACTCACTGTCTTCTTGCTGCAAGTCTAAAATATACTAATAGTCCTCTTGCTCATATGCGTGCATATTTTCAAAGCAAACCTACTCTTGGATCCTCTTGGAAGCACAAATGTTCTCCTCAAATTCTTGGGCATCTTCAAATAAGCATGTTAAGGATGAAGACTTCCTTTCTAACAAGAGAAGGACAAGCTCTGGATGTTGAGCCATAACGTAGTATACCATGGCAGAAGTCTTTGAAGGTCGGATTTCCACTGGCATGCTATGATAAACACTATAAAACCTCTTGTTGAAGACAACGAAGGCTTCCTCTTCCCCTCTCCTCAAATCATTAAAATCATACAAGTACTGATCAAGGGACTTGTTCTCACCCCAACACTTCAAAAATGCATATCCAAGAACCAACATAATCGGCTCCCAAACCTTTAAACCACACAACAACATATCCAAACAAAGATTTGGAGAACAACCTCATGGTAACATCATCATGAATTATCTTAAAATGATCAACAAAGTTCTCAAAGGCCTCCAAATGCCTCTCAGCTGTAACATGATCTTCTCCAGAGAACCAAGGAAGATACTCAAAGAAATCAAGAGGATAAGGATGAAGGTGATATGACATCCTTAAGTGTTTAAACATCTTGTCTCTGATTCTAGTTTGAAAACTAGTGGGTTGGATATGAGTTTTAACAAGTTGGTGGAAAGGTTCAACAATAACAACAGAAGGTGATGAGATTTGGGAAGGCTTTGAATCATTTTCAACCTCCTCAAGGTTACAAGGGTGATCAAATTCAGGAGGGATTTGAATACAAATATCATCCTTATGAATAGGTGGAGGTGAGGATACGAGATGAACATCTACAACACAGGAAGAAGGTAGGTCTTCTTCTTCCAAGGATGTATATATAAAGGAAGGTTGTTGATCATCCGAATAAACAAAGAAAAAGATGATTCTCTTTATATGTAAAGGAAAATATAAGAAAGAGATGATAAATAAGAACAAGAGTTCATGTAGAAAACTAATGAAATGATACCTTGTTTTACACTTCTTCCCCTTCATATTTTGGTAAACGAGATCCTCCCCAGTGGAGTCTTCGATTGTGGAGTCACCAGGTAGATAATACAATCAGATTTTTTGTGTCCATCTCTTGTCTACCATCAAGAGCTGGATCTACGTCATTCTTCCTAGGGAGCTGTTCAATTTTCTCAAATCTGTCCCTGGAAACAATGCCATTTATGTTAGCACTGAGAATCACCCTCTGACTGCAAGAGGATAATCCCAGTACCATCAAAATATGTGTAAATATAAAAGAGGTTTTTAAAAGGTTAAATGGACAAGACTCCAAATAATAAGGCTTTAACTCAGAAATCTGGGCTAGCATGCACAAGAAAATGAGGTCTTGATTAGATTCAGTTAGTGAATAGGAGTAAAAGTGAATAGGAGGAATACTTAGTGATGGAGGTGTGAAGGTCTGCAATTAAAATCAGGTTTTCAAGCATCCCAATGAAGAAAAACCCAAACACAAGATCCTCTTGAATTCAGAGTTTAAAGAAAATTGAAGAACATCACAACAGTATTATAATCAAACATTCATCATAACACAACCATAAAAAACTCATGTGGATCCTCCAATCATGAATACTTCAACATAATAGGTAACAAGATGATGTAAAGAGAAACTAACTTCTACTAATAAAAAATTCTCAGGTCCAATACATAACCAAAGAACAATCTTCTCAGTCAAAGAAAATTACAATAATGGAGCCTCAACTCAACCCTTCCCACCCCACTCTACTCTTGTACCATGATATATATATAACCATAGGTCCTTTCCAGCTCACCAATTCAAACTCCAACCCCTTTCCCAAAATAGAAACAGTTACAAACAAAGAATGACACGTTTTAACTGATTTCTAATTTTTTAGGAGGCAAAATTATGAAAACTAGGCTTCAAAATGCCACTTGTAATTCTCAAACTACAACAGATGTGTAAAATATGAGAATTTTTTTTGTATATAATCTCTTTATGAAGAAAAACCTCTCTCTGTTTCTTTAAATTCATCTCCATCTGGCCGCAACAGGTGTCACAAAAATATGTCTCAAACAAGAAATCATGAAAACTGAAAACATAGGGCCCAAATATTCTTTCGAATATCCCAATCTGTGACACCTGTGTGAAAACTAAAAGAGTTTAATTTTCATGGGCCCATTATTGATAATAACCTCCTCCATATTTTTAAAATTCATCTTATTTCACCCGGAAAGCATTCTGGAAGTCAACTGGTCAAAAATGCCAGTTCAATAGTCTTAAAACAGAGTTTCAACAACACATTCTATTGCACCACTTCTATGTCAAATAACTCTCTGACCATAGCACATTTTGAAAAACTGAGAGAGGTTTTTGTTATTTGTTATGTGATGAAAACAAACCTCCTCTATGTTTCAAAAATAAATTTTCAATTGTTCAGAGTAAAAAGTTTAATTTTGTCACTCAAAACTGGCAGAAACATCTTTGCACAATTTGGTTTCTGCCAAAATTTATGTAGTGAATTTAGGTAGCGCCCGTCTGTGTCTCCTATCAAAGTTTAGGTAGCACCCGCCTATGTGTTCTGTCAAACTTTAGGTAGTGCCATAAAAATACGTAGCACCTTCACTTGGACATGTGCAGAATGGGTAGCAACCTCAAGCAGTAGCAGCATCATCAGTCTTAGGCGATTCGACAACATTGTGGGTAGCAAGCTGGTGGAATATAAAAAATAGACTATTTTGTAGCACCACTACGGAATGTCTGTACTACTACTATTGAAGGGATTAATTCTTTGTTGAAACCCAAATCTTTGAACAGTAAGTACTAGAAGGCTATATAGCATGTGTAGGTTATTTAGTTGCTTGTGGAGAAGCATGCCTCTTGTAGATGCAAATTCTTGTGCTAACACTATCCATACTTTCTTACATGCCTTGCAAGTGGCCCAATATTCCCAATATGAGGCTTTCCTAATAATGCAAAAGAGATTAAACATGTTTTTAAAACTAGAAGAAGAAATGGAAAAGGATAAAATGACCCTAACACACCATCAAGAAATAATAAATAAATGGTTTGAAAAGTCAAATGTGGGTAATAAATATTTTCAGGAGGGAGACATCATTCTCTAATGGGACAAAGCTAATGAAATAATGATAAAACACACTAAATTATAGAAATTGTGGCTAGGACCCTATCTGATTCACCAACAATTAATTCACGGGACTTTAAGACTTAAAACATTGGAGGGAGATGAGGAGGAGCTCCTTGTGAATGGAAAAATCCTCAAAAAATACTTCTCCTAATCACAAATGGTGATGTAGCCTTTTACATAGGAATATTTTCTTTGTTTTCTTTTCCCTTGTTCTATTATTTTTTCCCTAATAGACCTTTATTTTTCTTCCAGTTTTATTTTTCCCATACCTGTTTCAATTTTTCTCTTGATTTTGCACTTTTCGGTTTAGAATAATTTTCTATTCACTTCTTTGGACCAACATTTCCCTTCACAACAGGAACCCAAGATTGTTTGACTCATTTAAGTTCCTTGTTCTGAAAATTCCTTTCCATATTAAAGTGATCGAGTTTGCTTGGGATCAACGTCTATCTTGATGAGTGATAATGGTACATAAAAGAGGAACTTGTTAACATGTGTCAAGAGAAAGATTCTAACCTATAAATTCAACACCTTTTGATGGTTTCCATCAGTTATCTCTATATATGTGACCACTCTCATGACATACCTATGTTCCACTCAAGTTTTTAGAAATTTCTTGAATTCAATGTCTTATACATAATTCCAGTGATTATGCCCTTGATACTCCTAATTTTAAATTCATATGTGATTCATGTTTATGGACCCATGAGAATAAATTGTCGACTAAGATTGGTATATCAAAATAATTATTGTATCACCTCACTTCCTATTTACCTCCACCTATGTTGAGAAAGAAATACATACATTATATATCTAAAAGGTGAATACAAAAAAGCATAATCATAAGGAAGTTGAAAATGCTACTAAAATTTTTGGAAGTACAAGTAAACCTGTCAGTGCTATGGGGCCATGCTTGTATGATACCAAAGAACCTTCTTTTGGAATACATAATATCAATTGTAGTGAAGCAATGTCATGAAAGAGAGATCAAGAAAACGCTTCTGTCTATAAAAGTCGATAAGCACTCCTTTGTGGTGTTTCTGTCAATGTTTCTTTATGGATGCATAAAATAAATACCCATTAATGCTCACCATAATTATGTGGAATATCACTAGTAGCATGATTTCCTTCTATCTTGTCGTCAGGTTGATTGATGTGGGTTCCTCAATATGTATATTGCATGAACGGTCTAAAGGTAAAATCCCCATTGAGTTGGTTGAAGTCACTTTATTTTAAGCTCAGAGGTAACTAGTTAGTCCTAGTAAGTTACCATTTGTTGTGGCTCACCTCCCACAACAACCCATTTTATTTTTAAATGGGCCCCCTTATATTCTTATTTTTTTCTTACAAGGCATACAATTCTACTTCACTAGGAAGGTATGAGAATGGAGAATATTTTTTCCATCACTTATATAATCTATGGATTCTTCATGAATAGCATCCCATAGGACACAATCATAAATACTTCTCCTGGTATTGCACTCTTCAACCTTTCCACCCAAATTTTATTGTTCATGCCTCTCATAGAAATAACATGTTCCATGTTTTAATTAGTCATAATGATATATCTCTCGCTCTCTCTCACTTTAATTCTAAGTCGTGATGGATTCAGAAAAATCTTCACACTATCCTTCATTCTGAAAGAAACTGTTTCGATGTTCTCATAAGAATGGGGTCTGTAGGAATCTCCTTCGTAGATGTATTTCTCTCCACACACCTCTTAGGACTCTGATGCTCACTCTACGATACCTATGACACATAAATTTCACTCCTTACATGGCATCCCATAGATGTATATATTCAAATCAAACCTGTACTCAACACCCTCGAGTCGATACAACCTATTGATTGTGACCTCACTAGGTGGCATCTTAAGACTGGCCCTTTTTCCCATTTATGGATCTTGAATGAGTTATCTTTTTATTTCATTCCGGACCCTTCACTACCCAAGGTATGAAAGTAATATTCCTTCAATACCATCCTTGTCAGAGTCCAATTGGCCCCTCATCCTTTTGAACTCTGAAACCCAAACTCTGACAACATCTTTTTGAGCCTTTCAACTTTCATGTTTGGAACATCTTTCTAGGATAAGGGAATATTCCTTTGATGTCACATATTTGGACTTTGATTTAAACCTTACCTCAACAAATTTCAATGTCACAAATATCATAGGTCCCACCTTCCCCACAATGTTGCACACACGTTAGATCGACATGCCTTTCTAGATAAAATGGGAATATGATTTTGATAGCCCTCCTGTAAGAGCTCAAACTGATCCTCTAGTTTTCCTACTACGATCCTATGACTTTGATAGTTATCTTTTCGAATTCAAAACCCCAGTAGACTCTGATACATAGATTTGGGAAACTACCTCTCTTAATTAGATTTAATGATGAGGATTGAGGCTAGATTTAGTAACAAATTTCTTACACATGCGATTTATGGCACATTTATAGGCATTTTAATACCACTTAATGGCTATAAACCCTCATTTTATGAACAATCTTCTTCCAAAAGTCTATAAATGTCATTCTTCTTTTATTCTCTAAATGTATTGTGTGACCATTTCCTTGGCTCAATTATATGTACTTCATTTTACTATTTAATATATGGTCTTTTCATGTTTACCATATTATTTTTGCATAGATTAATTCACTTATTAATCTAATGATGTAGGATTAATCAACCTCCTATCATGGAGAGACATAATCCTATAAGACCAAAGGGATATATTTATTTCCAGTCATCCTCCATGCCTGAAACATTGTCTCGCCCGATTGAGGCATTGGTGATAGACACTACCCACACATTAGTGAAGACCACAGTCTTGCATATGAGGCGATCTATAGAATTTTGAACTGAAGTGATTTTCCTACAGAGGAAGAGAATGTAGAAATAGATAGGAAAATATAAAGAAGTGTCATTCATCTAGCTTTTTCCTATCCAACTCTTTTCCCATACAATGAGTCTATGCAACAGTGCTTCAAGAAATTCAACACAAGCACCAAAACCACCGTGAGAAATAAGGGGAAGTGATACAAACCCCACTTCTCTCCTAAGGTCTGCGCGACCTCCTGACGCAGCCGCACTCCTCGGAGCATGTCCGCTCTCACAGGATATTCTTCTTCTCGGCCTGAAGAACTCCAAGTTTCTTCTTTTTCCCTATCGAGAAATCTGCACCCCACAGATTCTCTTCAGTGCGACTCCCCTTTGTTCACTTGTTGGGAAATAGGAACTCGCAGCTTCGCAAGTTCACTGTCTATCACTGGGCTCTCGAATCCTCGAGACCCGATGGTCAGTCAATGCTGAATTTATCTCTCCTTGTTGGGACTTCTACTCTATCGCGACTTCGCAACTCGTGATGTCGTGCACTTTGAATTGTCGACTCCCGATACCCGATGCATCAAATCTCCGATGTGCACGTGTGAATTTACTATTCAATGATCCCGTCACCTCATCGGGATTTCAGAATTCGCAGGATCACAATTCTTGATGCTAAAGGATTCAGGACTTACCTTTTCCCGATCACCAATACTATGCCACCTGTCCTCCACTATCTCCAGCTGTAGCCCACACTTTCCTGTGACTTATCGGGATGTCACGTATCGCGATATCGCAATTCTCGTTGCACAATTTTGGAGCCCCGACTTGCGAATCCCTGATACACGATACCACGTGCGGATCCGACGGTTCCTATGGCACGGATCAACGGTCCTGCTTCCTCTTGAGCTTTGAACCTCTTCCACACTTACACTATAACCTCCTCACACCTCCGTGAGATCCAACAGCCCACGAAACTTCGTGAAATCTCCTCCAAAGATTTGATCCGTATGTTCTCCCTTTGACGATTCTGCGAAACAAGGAAGTGTCTCCCCACGAGACTCGTTCGTCTGCTCGCCAACCCATGACGCTTCTCTTAGACTTCTCATGGAAGCTTCCCTGCACTTACCCTTCAGTGAATTCAAAGGCCTATCCCTCCTGAGATTTTCCACAACTTCAGTCTTCAGAAGGAAACCTTGCACGCACTCCTTGCGGAAAATATTCAACAACGCTTAAGTGTTGAAGTCTCTCGACTCTGCACACTCCTGCAGCAGCAGTCTTTAACACTTTTCTTAGGTTCACAACCCTGAGGCTTTCCCTTGGCCTGCGCACTCCTTGCACGACACTATGTCTAACTACAACCTTCAAAGAAATGAGAACAAAAGTTATCTCTAATTGAACCCTTCTGTCAACGCACTCCTTGCGGACAAATTCGACTGCACTCCTTCCAGGAATCCTCTGGCTCAATTAGAGAAACAATTGAAACTCATTCACTCTTCCTTTCAGACTTCAATTCAACCATGAAATCACATACAAAGCATATAAAAGCAAATGTATGACAGGAAATAAACATTCATGAGCATATCAATATCAATACACAAAGAAATAACACAAACCATGAATTTGAATCAAATCTCTTCTATTAATTCAATTGCCTGTACATGGGTGTTCATCATACACAGCTCTCTGCATGCTCTTCTCTTCTTCTGAATGCTCTTAGCTAATGTTACAATGATACAATGAGGGTGTCTATATCCGTTTTCCCTCTCGGACTCTAAAGCTATCAAATCTACAATTAAATTCCTATCTAACTGCATTAAGTCTATTAAATGTCGACTATCTACCTAAGGATGAGATCTATCCGCTCAAGGTCCATTACAATGTACAAAGGCACCTCCTCTTAAATGACTCATTTAAGATTTGCACAACAGTCCCAAAGAATTTTCAAAATTTGTCCTGGCTTTTCTAGCTGGTTTCCGCTTGATGTGCTGGCGATGCTCCTGCATCATACTCCTCGGCTTGAAGGGCACCTGTCCATGATATCCTGCACGGTTTGTACATGGTTCTGTATTTCTGCTTCACTCTCCCAGCTGGCATCATCCACTGGGTCATCCTTCCATTTGACCAGATACTCAAGGTATTCTTTCCTTCTGGTTTTCTTCCCCACTCTCTTGTCCAATATGCATTCCATCTGCGGCTTCTCTGCTATCGACATCTTCTTCACCCACTGGATCACTGGTTGCTCAGTTGCAGTGTCTGCTCCTCCAACTCTGTATGGGTATAAATCTGTGATATTGAATATCAGAGATATCCCGATGCCATCCGACAATTCAATCTCATAAGAATTTTCTCTGAATTTCTTCAGGACTCTGCATGGCCCAATTTTCTTCATTTTCAACTTATTGTATGTTCCCCTCGGGAACCTTTCCTTCCTCAAATGTGCCAGAACCATATCACCAACTTCAAATTGAAGAGTTCGCTAACATCATAGTGGACGAATTACCTCGTTCGTTACCCCCAATGAGAAGTGTGAGTCATCACATAGACCTCATACCAGGAGCCAGTTTTCCAAACAAAGCCACGTACAGGTTGACACCACAAGAGAATGAGGAGGTCAAGAAACAGGTCCAAAAGCTATTAGACAAAGGATTTGTCAAGGAAAGCTTGAGTCCATGTGCTGTTCCGATAGTACTAAGTCCAAAAAAAGATGGAGGCTGGAGAATGTGTACCGACTCAAGAGCGATCAACAAAATAACCATCAGGTACAGGTTCCCATTTCTGAGAATGGATGATCTGATGGATTGCCTGAGTGGGGCAAGGTATTTTTCAAAGAAAGATTTGAAAAGTGGATACCACCAGATTCGCATGAGAGAAGGCGATGAGTGGAAGACAGTCTTCAAGACCAACGAAGGACTTCAAGACCTTTATGAGGCTGATGAAAGAAGTCCTAAGGGAGTTCATCAGGAAGTTCGTCATAGTGTATTTGGATGACATACTGATTTACAGTAAATCAGAGGCTGGACACTTGAAGCATTTGGCTATAGTGATGCGGAAGCTACAACAGGAGAAGCTTTTGATCAATATGAAGAAGTCCTCATTTATGAAGACAGAGCTCATATACTTGGGTTTTGTTATTTCGGCGAATGAGTTGAGGATGGATCTGGACAAATTGGAGGTAATTAAGAATTGGCCATCACCGAGAAATGTTTTAGAGGTGAGAAGTTTTCATGGTTTGGCTAGTTTCTACCAAAAATTCATCAGGAATTTCAGTGGGATTAGCGCAACAATGATGGACACAGTGAAGAAGCGGCATAAGTCTTTTCATTGGACAACAGAGGCTGAGAAAAGATTCAATCTGTTGAAGAGGAAGATAACGGAACAACCAGTGTTGATGTTGCCGGATTTCCTGAAAACATTTCAGGTGAAATGTGACGCAAGCAGGTTTGCCATAGGAGCGGTCTTGAGTCAGGAAGACAGGCCAGTTGCATATTTTAGCGAGAACCTGGATGAGGTGAAACTGAAATACTCCACGTATGATAAAGAATTTTATGCTATCATACAGGCCCTGAAGAAGTGGAGGCATTACTTGATCCCAAAAGAATTTGTTTTGTACAGTGACAATCATGCATTACAATTTGTGACTCAACAAGAGAAGTTGAATTAGAAACATGCAAAATGGGTAGAGTATATTAACCTCATCTGGTAAATCATCCACTCTTGTGCTAGTCAGAACGATCCTCGGTTTTCTGACCACAAAGAATTGTGGATCTTCCTTCTTCTTCACCTCCGTAAGAAGTTCCTTCCCACTCATGAGAAGTACTGTGTTGCTTACTTCCGGCTTCACCTCCTTATCCTTTATCGGAAGAAACATATGGGTTCTCCCATTCTTCTCCAGGGTATATGTGTTCATTCTCCCATCATGAATCACATTTCTGTCATATTTCCATGGTCTACCCGGCAATAAATGACATACATCCATGGGAATAACATCACATAGAATCTTATCATTATATCCACCTATTTTGAATTCAACCAAGCATTGTTTAGTAATAGTTACCTGGTGTCCTTTCTGTAGCCACGAAACTCTGTATGGGCTTGGAT
>SNQJ01S0041341.1:7760-51359 GCA_010110895.2 Picea sitchensis | reverse complement strand
TGGAAATAGCTTTAATTAGATGTTCACTTGCTGCATCCTCAGCTGCAACTTCCTCCTCGCGTTCAGCTTCAACTTCGCTCTCGGAATCACTGAGATCCCCTGCACTAGATGTGCGTCTTTGAGCTGTCTCCATATCTTCAAGTCTTGCTCAGAGATCTCTCATCTGTCTCTCCATTTCTGGATTGACTACCTGCCTACCTCTTCTTCACACCTCCCTATCTTCTGGATCAGGTGACTATCGTTCTCTTCTGGGCGGCATGGCAAATTTCTCCTTCTCTGCTATAGAAAGCAAAGAAATATTTCCCGCTCTGATACCACTCCTGATACAGCCGCACTCCTCGGAGCACGTCCGCTCTCACAGGATCTTCTTCTTCTCGGACCGAAGAACTCCAAGATTCTTCTATTTCCCTATCGGGAAATCTGCACCCCACAGATTCTCTTCAGTGTGACTCCCCTTTGTTCACTTGTCGGAAAATTGAAACTCGTAGCTTCACAAGTTCACTGTCTATCACTGGGCTCTCGAATCCCTGAGACCCGATGGTCAGTCAACGCTGACTTTCTCTCTCCTTGTCAGGACTTCTGCTCTATTGTGACTTCGCAACTCTGGATGTCGTGCACTTTGAATTGCCGACTCCCAATACCCAATGCACCGAATCTCTGATGCACATGTGTGAATTGACTATTCAATGATCCCGTCACCTCCTCGGGATTTTAGAATTCGCGGGATCGCAATTCCTGATGCTAAAGGATTCGTGACTTACCTTTTCCCGATCCCCGATACTATGCCACCTGTCCTCCACTATCTCTAGTTGTATCCCACACTGTCCTGTGACTTATTGGGATGTCGCGTATCACGATATCGCAATTCTCGTTGCACAATTTTGGAGCCCCGACTTGCGAATCCCCGATACACGATACCACGTGCTAATCCGACAGTTCCTATGGCATGGATCAATGGTCCTGCTTCCTCCTGAGCTTTGAACCTCTTCCACACTTACACTGTAACTTCCTCGCACCTCTGTGAGATCCAACGGCCCACGGAACTTCGTGAAATCTCCTCCAAAGATTTCGTCCGTCCGTTCTCCCTTTGACGATTCTGCGAAACAAAGAAGTGTCTCCCCACGAGACTCGTTCGTTCGCTCGCCAACCCGTGATGATTCTCTCAGACTTCTCACAGCAGCTTCCCTGCACTTACCCTTCAGTGAATTCAAAGGCCTATCCCTCCTGAGCTTTTCCACAACTTCAGTCTTCAGAAGGAAACCTTGCACGCACTCCTTGCGGAAAATCTTCAACAACGCTTAAGTGTTGAAGTCTCTCGACTCTGCGCACTCCTGCAGCAACAGTATTTAACACTTTTCTCAGGTTCGCAACCCTAAGGCTTTCCCTTGGCCTACGCAGTCCTTGCACGACACTATGTCTAACTGCAACCTTCGAAGAAATGAGAACAAAAGTTATCTCTAATTGAAACCTTCTGTCAACGCACTCCTTGCAGACAAATTCGACTGCACTCCTTGCAGGAATCCTCTGGCTCAATTAGAGAAACAATTGAAACTCATTCACTCTTCCTTTCAGACTTCAATTCAACCATGAAATCACATACACAACATATAAAATAAAATGTATGACAGGAAATAAACATTCATGAGCATATCAATATCAATACACAAAGAAATAACACAAACCATGAATTTGAATCAAAGCTCTTCTATTAATTCAATTGCCTGTACATGGGTGTTCTTCATACACAGCTCTATGCATGCTCTTCTCTTCTTCTGAATGCTCTTAGCTAATGTTACAATGATACAATGAGGGTGTCTATATCCGTTTTCCCTCTCGGACTCTAAAGCTATCAAATCTACAATTAAATTCCTATCTAACTGCATTAAGTCTATTAAATTCCGACTATCTACCTAAGGACGAGAGCTATCTGCTCAAGGTCCATTACAATGTACAAAGGCGCCTCCTCTTAAATGACTCATTTAATATTTTCGCAACAATCCCAAATCATTTTCAAAATTTGTGCTGGCTTTTCCAGCTGGTTTCCACTTGATGTGCTGGCTCGCTTGATGTGCTGGCGATGCTCCTGCATCATACTCCTCGGCTTGAAAATTTTCATGGGCTCCTGTCCATGAGCTCCTGCACAGTCTGTCCATGCTTCTGTATTTATGCTTCATTCTCCCAGCTGGCATCTTCCACTGGGTGATCCTTCCATTTGACCAGATACTCAAGGTATTCTTTCCTTCTAGTTTTCTTCCCCACTCTCTTGTCCAGTATGCATTCCATCTGCGACTTCTTTGCTATCGACATCTGCTTCACCCACTGGATCACTGGTTGCTCAGTTGCAGTGTTTTCTCCTCCAGCCCTGTATGGGTATAAATCTTCGATATTGAATATCAGAGATATCCCAATGCCATCCGAAAATTCAATCTCATAAGCATTTTCTTTGAATTTCTTCAGGACTCTGCATGGCCCAATTTTCTTCATTTTCAACTTATTGTATGTTCCCCTTGGGAACCTTTCCTTCCTCAAATGTGCCAGAACCAGATCACCAACTTCAAATTGAAGAGTTCGCTGACATCATAGTGGACGAATTACCTCATTTGTTATCCCCAATGAGAAGTGTGAGTCATCACATAGACCTCATACCAGGAGCCAGTTTTCCAAACAAAGCCGCGTACAGGTTGATTCCGCAAGAGAATGAGGAGGTCAAAAAACAGGTCTAGGAGATATTGGACAAAGGATTGGTCAGGGAAAGATTGAGTCCATGTGTTGTTCTGACAGTACTCAGTCCAAAAAAAGATGGAAGCTGGAGAATGTGTACCGACTCAAGAGCGATCAACAAAATAACCATCAGGTACAGGTTCCCATTGCCGATAATGGATGATCTAATGGATTGCCTGAGTGGGGCAAGGTATTTTTCAAAGATAGATTTGAAAAGCGGATACCACCAGATTCGCATGAGAGAAGGAGATGAGTGGAAGACAACCTTCAAGACCAACGAAGGACTGTATGAATGGCTATTCATGTCGTTTGGTTTGACAAATGCACCAAGTACCTTTATGAGGCTGATGAACGAAGTCCTGAGGGAATTCATCGGAAAGTTCGTCATAGTGTATTTGGATGACATACTGATTTACAGTAAATCAGATGTTGAACACCTGAAGCATTTGGCTATAGTGATGCGGAAGCTACAGCAGGAGAAGTTATTGATCAATATGAAGACGTCCTCATTTATGAAGACAGAGCTCATATACTTGGGCTTTGTTATTTCAGAAAAAGAGTTGAGGATGGATCCGGAGAAAGTGGAGGTAATTAAGAATTGGCCATCACCGAGAAATGTTTTTAAGGTGAGAAGTTTTCATGGTTTGGCTAGTTTCTACCGAAAATTCATCAGGAATTTCAGTGGGATTAGTGCAGCAATGATGGACACAGTGAAGAAGAGGCATAAGTATTTTCATTGGACAGCAGATGTTGAGAAAAGATTCAATCTGTTGAAGTGGAAGATAACGGAACAACCAATGTTGATGTTTCCTTATTTCCTGAAAACATTTTAGGTGAAATGTGACGCAAGCGGGTTTGCCATAGGAGCGGTCTTGAGTCAGGAAGACAGGTCGGTTACATATTTCAGCGAGAATATGGATGAGGCGAAACTGAAATACTCCACGTATGATAAAGAATTTTATGCTATCATACAGGCCCTGAAGAAGTGGAGGCATTACTTGATCACAAAAGAATTTGTTTTGTACAGTGACAATCATGCATTACAATTTGTGACTCAACAAGAGAAGTTGAATCAGAAACATGCAAAATGGGTAGAGTATATTAACCTCATCTGGTAAATCATCCACTCTTGTGCTAGTCAGAACGATCCTCAGTTTTCTGACCACAAAGAATTATGGGTCTTCCTTCTTCTTCACCTCTGTAAGAAGTTCCTTCCCACTCATGAGAAGTACTGTGTTGCTTACTTCCGGCTTCACCTCCTTATCCTTTATCGGAAGCAACATATGGGTTCTCCCATTCTTCTCCAGGGTATATGTGTTCATTCTCCCGTCATGAATCACATTTCTGTCATATTGCCATGGTCTACCCAGCAATAAATGACATACATCTATGGGAATAACATCACACAGAATCTTATCATTATATCCACCTATTTTGAATTCAACCAAGCATTATTTAGTAACAGTTACCTGGTGTCCTTTCTGTAGCCACGAAACTCTGTATGGGCTTGGATGATCAGTCGTCTCCAGCTCCATCTTCTCTACCATTTCTATAGATATGAGATTATCTGTGCTACCACTGTCAACAATGACCTTGCACACCCTATCCTTGGTCTTGCAGGATATTCTAAAGAGTCTGGTCCTTTGGACTGAACTCTCCACCTCTTTCTCGGGTGTCAAAAGGACTTTTCTCATCATAAACGATCTTCCGCCTTCTGCGTCTTCGGCCTCAACATCTCGCCTCTGTGCTTCATCGATGTGAGCTTTCCCAAGGTACTTCTTTTTCTTTGGACACTCATTAGACTTGTGCCCATTCTTTCCACATGTGAAGCATGTGATTACTACACCTCGGCCTCTTCCTCTACCTCTGGTATGAGAAAAAGTGTTTGCATCAGCATAATCTCCCCTCTGTTCTGTATGTTGTCCTCTTTGTTCAACATATGACCTCCGCTGTGAGGTTCCACCTCTTTCAACTTTACCCTGAGGTTTCTTCCATTCCTCCTTGGGCTTCTGATATTTATCCTGGACAACTTCCTTGCCTCTGGGCTGACTTCTGTCTTTCCCTCACTGACCTTGCTTACGGCTCAGCTTCTCCTCGGCTTTCAGAGCCATCTGATAAGAATCCTCCACCGTCCTGATGGTAACCATGCTTAATTCATCCTGAACTTCGTATCTCAGACCATTCAGATATCTAGCAACCTTCTCATCATTGCTCTCTCGATGACCTGCTCGGATGTTCAGTCGATAGAATTCCTCAGTGTATTCTTTCACTATCATCAGCTTCTGTCTCAGGTTCTGCATCCTCCTGAATAGAGTAATTTGGTAATCCCTTGGGATGAATTTTGCTTTCATCTTCGCAATCATTCGATCCCAACTTTTAATATTCTACTTGCCTTTGCAGCGTTTGTCATCTTGTAGCTCATCCCACCACAATGTTGCATGTCCTTTCAAGCGCGTGACAGCATGTTTGACTTTCTTATCTTATTCGACATCTTCATTGTCGAAATATGTGTCGAGAGCTCTAATCTAGTCTAGTAGCTCTTCTGCATCCAGATTCCCCTCGTAAACTGGAATGTCCATCTTAGCCTTTGCACTCATCTTGGCAATATATTTAATTAGACGTTCATTTGCTGCATCTTCAGCTGCAACTTCCTCCTCACGTTCAGCTTCAACTTCGCTCTCGGAATCACTGAGATCCCCTGCACTAGCTGTGCATCTTTGAGTTGTCTCCATATCTTCAAGTCTTGCTCGGAGATCTCTCATCTGTCTCTCCATTTCTGGATTGACTACCTGCCTACCTCTTCTTCGCACCTCCCTATCTTCTGGATCAGGTGAATGTCGTTCTCTTCTGGGTGGCATGGCGAATTTCTCCTTCTCTGCTACAGAAAAAAAATAAATATTTCCCGCTCTGATACCACTCCTGAAACAACCGCACTCCTCGGAGAACGTCCTCTCTCACAGGATCTTCTTCTTCTCGGCCCGAAGAACTCCAAGTTTCTTCTATTTCCCTATTGGTAAATCTACACCCCACAAATTCTCTTCAGCGTGACTCCCCTTTGTTCACTTGTCGGGAAATCGGAACTCGCAGCTTCGCAAGTTCACTGTCTATCTCTGGGCTCTCAAATCCCCGAGACCCGATGGTCAATCAACGTTGACTTTATCTCTCCTTGTTGGGACTTCTGCTCTATCGCGACTTCGCAACTCGCGATGTCGTGCACTTTGAATTGATGACTCCCGATACCCGATGCACCGAATCTCCGATGCACATGTGTGAATTGACTATTCAATGATCCTGTCACCTCATCGGGATTTTGGAATTCATGGGATCGAAATTCTTGATGCTAAAGGATTCAGGACTTACCTTTTATTCATCCCCGATACTATGCCACCTGTCCTCCACTATCTCTAGCTATAGCCCACACTATCCCATGATTTATCGGAATGTCGCGTATCGTGGTATCACAATTCGCGTTGCACAATTTTGGAGCCCCAACCTGTGAATCCCTGATACACGATACCACGTGTGGATTTGACAGTTCCTATGGCACGGATCAACGGTCCTGCTTCCTCCTGAGCTTTGAATCTCTTCCACACTTACACTGTAACCTCCTCCCACCTCCTTGAGATCCAATGGCCCACGAAACTTCATGAAATATCCTCCAAAGATTTCGTCCGTTCGTTCTCCCTTTGACGATTCTGCGAAACAAGGCAGTGTCTCCCCACGAGACTCGTTCGTTCGCTCGCCAACCCATGACACTTCTCTCATACTTCTCACGGAATCTTCCCTGCACTTACCCTTCAGTGAATTCAAAGGCCTATCCCTCCTGAGCTTTTCCACAACTTCAGTCTTTAGAAGGAAACCTTGCACGCACTCCTTGCGACAAATCTTCAACAATGCTTAAGTGTTGAAGTCTCTTGACTCTGCACACTCCTGCAGCAACAGTCTTTAACACTTTTCTTAGGTTCGCAACCCTGAGGCTTTCCCTTGGCCTACGCACTCCTTGCACAACACTATGTCTAACTGCAACCTTCGAAGAAATGAGAACAAAAGTTATCTCTAATTGAACCCTTCTGTCAACGCTTTCCTTGCGGACAAATTCGACTGCACTCCTTGCAGAAATCCTCTGGCTCAATTAGAGAAACAATTGAAACTCATTCACTCTTCCTTTCAGACTTCAATTCAACCATGAAATCACATACACAGCATATAAAAGAAAATGTATGACAGGAAATAAACATTCATGAGCATATCAATATCAATACACAAAAAAATAACACAAACCATGAATTTGAATCAAAGTTGTTCTATTAATTCAATTGCCTATACATGGGTGTTCTTCATACATAGCTCTCTGCATGCTCTTCTCTTCTTTTGAATGCTCTTAGCTAATGTTACAATGATACAATGAGGGTGTCTATATTTGTTTTCCCTCTCGGACTCTAAATCTATCAAATCTACAATTAAATTCCTATCTAATTGCATTAAGTCTATTAAATGTCGACTATCTACCTAAGGACGAGAGCTATCTGCTCAAGGTCCATTACAATGTACAAAGGCGCCTCCTCTTAAATGACTCATTTAAGATTTGCGTAACAGTCCCAAAGTATTTTCAAAATTTGTGCTGGCTTTTCCAGCTGGTTTCCACTTGATGTGCTGGCGATGATCCTGCATCACCTCCCAGTCTAAGATCGATCAAGAAACTGAGTTTGATTGACTCTTCAGGCCTCTGCTAGACCCAAAACCCACCTACACAGGTCCTTTCTCCAAAGGCACAGGTCATATGAGTTTGATTGACTCTTCAGGCCTCTGCTAGACCCAAAACCCACTTACACAGGTCCTTTCTCCAAAGGCACAGGTCATATGAGGCCCATGGGCCTTATCCTTAGAATTGTTCCAATATCAATGCCAAATAGGCGCTAGCGCTTCTTTCACTAAGATCTTTCTCTTACGTGACCATGGATGTCACCACCCGCCTGTTCAAAGGTGCACCGTGATTTTACAAGTCAGGTATTTTCATGCAAGCCACTTTGACTCTCCCAATCGCCAAAATCCTGACAAGGACCTAACGCGACAAGGACCTAACGCTTGCTAGTTCCTTCCCTTTCCTCTTTCCACATGACCCCTCACTATGACCTGGGACTAAACCTCCGAGCGCGTCAGGGTTTCATGTATCGGGTATTTCCGATGTGAGGCACCACCATTCTCCCATTGTCTAAACTCTCGATGGTGTAGGTCTAACGGTCTAGATCCTTCCTCGATCTAGTGGTCACGATGATTTCAGGACTTCGTGTGTCACGAAGTCAAAAGAATTATCACCTCAATTACTTCGATCCCCGAAATGTCGATATTTCATTGTGGGTAATCAACAGTCCAAATTCCTCCTTGGTCCAATGACTCAGATGAAGTCGCGATTTTTCATCTCATGAATTCTTACAAATCAACCTTTGATTTCTTCAAGTCATGAGTCAACGAAATGTTGAATGTTCGCAATGCGTCCCTTCTGATGGAAAGTTTCTATTCTCTTGCATTCAGATCGAACGGCTAAGATATTTCCTCCTTCTGTGTTTACACATTCTTTAGATTTAGAATACTTTATAAGCATTCAAAGGTTTCAAACATTTGTTCCTCCGACAGATTCAGATTCCTTGCGCTCCTTAACACTTAAGAAAAGTGTTAATCCTCTTGAGATTGCTCTTATGAAGACTTTGACTTCCCACACACTCCTTGCATTTCAGGGATTTCGATAACTCATATCTGAAGGATTTCCCATAGAGAAATTCTTCTTGCCCTCTTGGCGTTGAGCTTTTCCAGTTCTTCAACTTCTTGTAAAGTCCCTTTGACACTTAAGCAAACCTCGGATCTGTGCACTACTTGCACCAGATATTACATAAGTTCAATTTCTTGCGGACGAATGTGCACACTTTGCACAAGTCTCTTTCCACTCCTTGCAAAGGGAAAAGTTGGTGGTATCTCTTCTGAGATTATAAATCGAAACAGATCTCATTAACAACCTCCTTGCACTCTGTGTGCATGCCTTGTACCACTTCAACAGAAGAGAAACAATTGAAACTTATCCTAACATTCACACTCTCATCTACTCATACGAGATTCATTCATTCACTCATGGAAGAGAAATGACAGAGAATTGCAAACAATGTTCACACTATGCATTGGATCAATTTTCCTCTGTTCTATTCATAAATGAAAATGGTTACAACAGTGAATAAAAACTGAAAACTCAGAAAATATCCTACTAACTTGCTTCTCTACAACTATGCATCTAACTACCAACCTCACTAGTTGATTAGCCTCATTCGGGCATACAAAACCTTTATTTATCAGAGGGTTCTTAGGGTTTCCCCCTGTCTACTCATCTACTCTCAAAATTAGACTAACAACTATCTAGACCAGTTGCATTATAGAGCCGTAGTGGAAAACTCCCACCTCATTCACAATCGTTCAAACGTACCTCCATATTTTTCCTGCGTCGAAGTTCAAGCATGTCTCAAAAGATTAATTCAGGCGTTGAGTTAAGGCAGTCTCCAAAATATCTGCTGTAACGACCAACGTTGATATCGTGTACAAATTCCTTGATGTTGATGGGTCTTTCTTTGTGCGAGTGACAACGATGCTCCTGCATCATACTCCCCTTGACAAAAATTCATGGACTCCTGTCCATGAGATCCTGCACTGAATTTGCATGCTTCTATATAGAATCTTCATTATCCCAACCAACATCCTCTATTGTGTGTCCCTTCCAATTGACCAGATACTCAAAATAAGTCTTCCTTTTGGTCTTATTGCCAATCCTCTAATCAACAATTCTCTCCATCTGTAGTTTTTCTATTGTCAGCATTTGCTTCTCCCACTGAGTTTTCTTGCAATCTTCTAATCGCTCTGTGTTATCCTTCCTGTAAGGATACAGGTTTGAAACATTGAATATGGGTGATATGCCCACATCATCTGGAAACTTGGTCTCATAGGCATTTACATCAAACTTCCTCAATATCTTACAGGGTCCTATCTTCTTCATCTTTAGCTTGTTATATGTCCCCCTAGGGAACCTTTCCTTCCTGAGATGTGCCAGAACCTGATCTCCTACTTCAAATTGAAGTTCTCTGTGATGTTGATCATCTCTGCACTTGTACTCTTGGTTAGAACTCTGCAACTATCCTCTAATCTAGCTATGGATCTTCTGCATTTCTGCAGCAAAATATTTTGCTCCAATGCTCCTTGTCTCACTCTATTCCAAGTATCTCAACTCAGATACTCCCCTGGGTTGCATTCCATACAATATTTTGAATGAGATCTTTCCAGTGCTCCTATTTGGTGAGTCATTGTATGAAAATTCTTCTTGCGGCAGAATTTGATCCCACTCATTATGGTGCTCAATGACCAGACTCCTCAATAAGTTTCCCAAATTTTTTCTTACCACCTCGGTCTGTCCATCTGTCTAAGGATGATAAGCTAAGATGAAGGACAAATCTATCCCCAACTTCTTCCATAGTGTTCTCCAAAAGTGAACAACAAATTTTGTGTCTCTATCCAAGACAATGCTCCTGGGTAGGCTGTGAAGTCTTACAACTTCCTTGAAAAATATATCTACAACATGCATTGCATCACTGGTCTTCTAGCATGGGATAAAATGTGCCATCTTTGAAAATCTATCTACCACCACAAATATGGAATCAAATCCTCTTTGTGTCCTTGGAAATACCAACAAAACATCCATGCTTATTGCATCCCAAGGCCTCTCTGGTATGGGAAATGGTTGATACAATCCAGTGTTTTGTCTCTTTCCTTTTGCATGTTGGAAGATTCTACATCTGTTCACAAACTTTATCACTTATGTTCTCATACCTAGCCAATAGTATGAACTTCTCAACTGTGAAATTTTTTTTTTATGGCCGAAATGTCCAACCAATCCTCCACTATGCTTTTCTTTCAAAATTTTATCCCTCATTGAGCATTTTGGTATGCACAACTAATTTCTCTTGAACAACAATCCCTCTTGAATCATGTACTCTATACACAGAATTTTGTCTCTCAGCACAAGGTTTTCACATGCTTCATATGCTTTCTTGAAATCTGTATCATCGTAATACATGTCCTTAAGGTGTTCAAACCCCAAGGATTTCACTTGGAATTCTTGCAGAATCAAACATCTCCTGCTTAATGCATCAACAAATTTGTTAGCATTCCGAAAAATATGTTTTATGACAAAAGTAAATTTTTTCATAAACTCAACCCATTTGGATGCCTCTGATTCAATTTTTCCTGCCTGGTTATGAATTGTAAAGCCTGGTTATCGCTATACAAGACAAATTCTTGTGGGACAATATAATGTCTCCATTTCTTCAAGGCTTGAATTATGGAATAAAACTCCTTGTCATACGTGGAGTATTTTCTCTTGGTCTCATTGAGATTCTCACTGAAATAGGCAACAGGTCTATTATCATGACTCAAAACTGCTACTATTACAACTCCACTTGCATCACATCTCACTTGAAATGTCTTTTCAAAATTCGGCAAGACCATAATTGGTCGTCCTATTATTTTCGCCTTCAATATATTGAAGCTTCTCTTAGCCTCCTCTGTCCATTTAAAATACTTGTGCTTCTTCTTCATTGTATCCATCATTGGCACACAAATTCATTTGAAGTCTCTGATGAAATTCCTATAGAAACTTTCCAATCCTTGAAAGCTCCTTACCTCGAACATGCTCCTTGGTGATGACCATTCTTTGATCTCTTTCACCTTCTCTAGATCCATCTTCAGTTCATTTCAAGAGATCACAAAACCCAAGTAAATGAGTTTTTTCTTCATAAAAGAGGACTTCTTCAAATTTATCAACAACTTCTCTTGTTGTAGCCTCACAACTAATGTCAGATGCCTCAAATTATCTTCTTTAGTCCTGCTAAAGATCAGTATATCATCTAGATATACAACCACAAACTTGCCAATGAAATCTTTCAATATTTCATTCATAAGCCTCATAAAAGTACTCAAGGAATTTGTTAATCCAAATGGCATAACAAGCCACTCATACAGACCTTCATTTGTCTTAAAGGTTGTCTTCCACTCATCTCCTTCTCTCATCTTGATTTGGTGATATCCACTTTTCAAATCTATCTTAGAAAATAAATTTGCTAGCACTTAAACAGTCCATTAAATCATCCATTCTTGGTAAAGGAAATATATACCTGATGGTGATCTTGTTAATGGATCTTGAGTCTGTACACATTCTCCATCCTTCATCCTTCTTTGGACTCAACACAGTTGGTACTGCACATCGACTCAAGCTCTCTCTGACCAAACCCTTATCTAACAACTCCTGGACTTGGTTCTTTACTTCCTCATTCTCTCAAGGTGTCAATATGTATGTTTATTTGTTTGGTAGACTTACTCCTGGTATCAATTCAATATGGTGGATGATACTTCTAACGGGTGGCAATGAGTTAGGCATCTCATCCACCACCATTTCAGCGAAAGTTTCCAGCAATTCCTGAACTTCTTCAACTAAATCATCCGTCGATGTACTTGTAAGGATAACTCTGTGTTTCCTCAGCACAACGAACTGCATATCCTATTCTTTCTTGACTTCTTTCAGGATTTCACTCCCACTCATGAGAAGTATGCTTGTGTTGGCTTCCTCTTTCACTTTATTCTCCTCTATTGGCAACAACATGTGTGTTCTACCATTCTTCTCCAAGGTATATGTATTTTTCCTCCCATCATGAATGAAATTCCTGTCAAAAGTCCATGGTCTTCCCAAAAAAATATGGCATACATCCATGGGAATTACATCACATAGAATTTCATCTCTATATCCTCCTATCTTAAAATCAACCAAGCATTGTTTAGTAACCATTACCTGGTGTCCTTTCTGCAACCATGAGACTTTGTATGGCTTCGGGTGTGAAGTTGTATCCAACTCCAATTTCTCCACCATCTTTGTGGATACTAAGTTATCAATGCTCCCACTGTCGATTATCACCTTGCATACTCTGTCTTTAGTCTTTCAAGATTTTCTGAAGAGACTGTTCCTCTACATTGGATTTTCAACATCCACCTCTGGTTTTAAGAGAACCTTTCTCAACATTAGGGATCTTCCATCCTCTTCTCCTTCTGCTTCAAAATTTCCTCTTTGTGCTTTTGAAATGTGAGCTTCACCTCCACCTTCTTTCTTTTTCTCAGGAAAGTCCCAATACATGTGCCTTGTATTTCCATAGGCATAGCATCTTACTTCTCCTCCTCCTCTTCTTCCTCTTCCTCTGGAAGAATTTCTTCCACCACCTCATCTTTCTTGGGAACTTCCTCCTCTTTTTGAGTGATTGTGTGGTTTCTCAGTCTCATCCTTAGACTTATGTGCCTTGTCATGGGTAACTCCCTTACCCCTATTTGGTGTTGGGATTTTACCTCTTCCTCGCTACATTTGTTTTCTGGCCAACTTCTCCTCTGCCTTCAGTGAAAACTGATAAGCATCCTCCACTTTCCTTAATGAAATCATGTTGAGCTCATCCAAGGTTTCATATCTCAGGCCATTTATATAATTGGAAATTTTTTCTTCATCTCTCTCCCTTTGTCCAGTTATAATGTTCAACCTATAGAACTCCTCTGTGTACTCTTTAACTATCATCCCCTTTTGTCTCAGGTTCTACATCTTCCTGAACAGAATGATTTAATAATTGTTGGGAATGAACTTAGCCTTCATCTTGGCTACCATTATATCCCAATTATTTATCTTTTGTTTTCCCTTGCTTCTCCTTTCATCCCGCAGTTCATCCCACCATATCGTTGCATGTCCTTTTAGCTTGGTGACAACCTACTTCACCTTCTTTTCTTCATCGACCTCTTCATAGTCGAAGTGTTTGTCCATGGATCTTATCCAATCCAGCAGATCTTTTGCGTCCAAATTTCGTTCATACATTGGGACCTCTATCTTGGCTTTGCCTCCCAATATAGAAACTACTCTCAACAAGTGTTCCTCTCCTCTAGCTTCTTTGATGACATTCTCTCCTACATATTCTTCACTCTCTACATCATTGATGTCTCCAACATCAGGTGCTCTCCTTTGTGCTTCCTCCATCACCTCTAATATTTCGTGAAGTTCTCACATATCCCTTTCCACATCTAGATTGGCTAAATGTTACTCTCCTCATCTCCTCGATGACATTGTGTTTACTGTTTTTCACACACAGAGTACAACTCTGAGTTCTCTTGTCTTCTCTCCCATTCTTTCTATTTGCAAGAAAATATTTAGCCTCTGATACCACTTGATGGTATCATACTATCTCCTTCTCTTCTTCCCACTATCTACATATAGGACATAGCTTTGATACCACTTGATGTAGACCCCCCTTCTCTCCTAAGGGCTGCGTGACCTCCCGGTCTAGGATCGATCAAGAAATTGAGTTTGATTGACTCTACGGGCCTCTGCTAGACCCAAATCCCACTTACACGGGTCCTTTCTTCAAAGGCACAGATCATATGAGACCCACGGGCCTTCTCCTTAGCGTTGTTCCAATATCAACACCAAACGGGATCTAGCTCTTCACTGGCTAAGCTCTTTCCCTTACGTGACCACGAATGTGACCACCCACCTATTCAAAGGCACGTCGTGATTTCATGATTCCAGTATTTGAACGTGAGCCACTCTGACTCTCCCGATCGTCGAAATCCTGACAAGGACCTAACAATCACTAGTTTCTTCCTTTTCCTCTTTCCACATGACCCCTCACTATGACCTGGGGATAAACCTTAGAGTGTGTCGGGGTTTCGCGTATCGGGTATTCCCGATGTGAGGCACCACCGTTCTCCCTATGTCCGAAATCCCGATGGTTCTAGTCTGACGGTCCAGATCCTCCCTCGATCCAACGATCACGATGATTTCGGGACTTTGTGTTTTGCGAAGTCGAAAGACTTATCACCTCAAATATTTTGATCCTTGAAATGACGATATTTCACCCTGGGCAATCAACAGTCCAGATTCCTCTTTGGTCCAATGGCTCAGATTAAGTCGTGATTTCACGTCTCATGAATTCTTACGACTCAACCTTTGATTTCTTCGAGTGACGAGTCAGGGAAATGTTGAACATTCGCCACGCGTCCCTTTTGATGGACAGTTCTGATTCTCTTGCATTCAGATCAAATGGCTAAGATCTTTCCACCTTCTGCGCTTACACCTTCTTCAGACATAGAAGAATTTATAAGCGTTCAAAGGTTTCAAACCTTTGTTCCTCCCACAGATTCAAATTCCTGACGCTCCTTAACACTTAAGAAAAGTGTTACTCCTCCTAATATTGGTCTTATAAAGAATTCGACTTCTCGCTCTCTCCTTGCATTTCAGGGATTTTGATAACTCAGATCCAAAGGATTTCTCAAAGATAAATTCTTATCTCCCTCCTAGCGTTCTCCTTTTATGGTTCTTCAATTTCTTGTAAAGTCCCTTCGAAACATAAGTGAACCTCGAATATGTGCACTCCTTGCACCAGATCTTTACATAAGTTCAATTTCTTACGGATGACTGTGCAAACATTGCACCAATCTCTTTGCACTCCTTGCAAAGGGAAAAGTTTGTGTTATCTCTTCTGATCTTCAGAATCAAACCATATCCTATTAACACCCTCCTTGTGTTCTGTGTGCACGCCTTGCACCACTTCAACAGAAGAGAAACAATTGAAACTTATCCTAACATTCACAGTCTCATCTACTCATACGAGATTCATTCATTCACTCATGGAAATGCAATGATAGAGAATTGCAAACAATGTTCACACTATGCATCGGATCAGTTTTCCTATTTTCTATTCATAAACAAAAATGGTTACAACTGTGAATAAAAACTGAAAACTCAGAAAATATCCTACTAAGTTGTTTCTCTACAACTATGCAGCTAACTACCAACCTCACTAGCTCATTAGCCTCATTCAGGCATACAAAACCTCTATTTATCAGAGGGTTCTTAGGGTTTCCCTTGGCTACTCGTCTACTCTAAAACTTAGCCTAATGACTATCTAGACCAATTGCATTCCAGAGCCATAGTGGAAAACTCCCACCTCGTTCACAATCGTTCAAATGTGCATTCATATTTTTCTGCGTCGAAGTTCAAGCGTGTCTCAAAAGATCAATTCTAGCACTGAGATAAGGAGGTCTCCAAAATATCTGTTGTAACGACCAATGTTGAGATCCCGTACAGATTCCTTGATGCTGATGGGTCGTGCTCCGTGTGAGTGACAATGATTGTCTTGCATCAGGAAGTGTGTGGCCTCCCTAAGGCCTAAAGATATCAATTTGAGATACCATTCACCCACTCCCACATACACTCTCAATGAACCGTTCCTAAAATGTTTCTCTCAAGGAAACAAGGGACCAATGAAGATAATTATGAAACATTGGTGGGACGATGACAAAAAGACTCTCAAATATGGACAAAAGTTGGTTCCCACCCATAGGCTCAAGGCACCATATAAATTTCTAGTATCCATGCTATGCCAGATTTATGGTGAAGATCAAATCACACAATTCCAAATCGATTGGCTACCACTATCACATACCATCGTCAAAATGGGACAAGTGTTCAACTAGGAAAACATCTTATCCTTCAACATTTGTATCCATATGAAGAACATCCCATGTATTAAAAACCATGTTTTTACATGGCATCCTACCTAATTGATTTTATCTGTTCCTCCATTCAAATTCCTAATCTCAAGTGGAACTGTGACCAAAACTAATCCCCCATTCATGAGTACTACTTTGAGCTCTAGAGTATTAATTCCAAGAGATATTTTTATAACATTTGTAATCTTTTCCTCACCCTTCTACACTCTATTATTTTTGGTTTTCCAAGACATAGGATTTTTTTTTAATCTAGGACTTGGATGAAGGGGATAGATGAATGGTTCCTATGTAAATACTATTCATATATTAGGGTGTACGACACCACTGGATCCCCTCAACTTTCACCCTACTTTTTCCTAGAACATCTATTAATGAGAGAGATTGCTTACCAAACCATGGGGTCAGAGGTCACCTCGCTGCTCCTAATTAGCACCAAAACTCTCTTGCCTGTTTTCCCAATCCACATAGGTAATTATAGAATTTATAACAACCCGCATGAAAGAAAGGAGGCATAAATGTTGCAATAGATACACCTATTCCTAGGAGAGCCTAAAGGCCATGACCCCCATGAGATTGAAGTTAGTCATGTCAGATCTATTGGGATCACCCACTCCAACATCCATATAGTTTATTTTGATTAAGAAAAATTTAAAGGAATGCTATTGTATGAAGAATCCCTACAAAATTTACCCAATGATGTTGCAAGGAAGGAGATTGAAAATGAAGAAGAGGAAATGAAGAGAGTAACAATCGACCAGTTCCATGTATTGCTCCAATAGGAACAAGTTGAAAGAAACGTTAAAGAGCAATAAAAAGATAGAAAAGAGGAAAATTTGGAACAAAAGAGACTCCAAGATGAAGAATAATATCAAAGGACATATGAGGAGGAAAGAATCAAAAAACAAAATGAACTTAAGGGAAAAAAGAGACACTTCAAATGAAGAAAGTTGAATAATCCAAGGCAAAGAAATTATTCGATGAGGCAGAGGCCAAGAGATTAGCTGACGAATCCAAAGCCAAACGGGAGGCTGAAGAAGTCAAGGTTGAGAAAAAGGTAGATGTGATCATGAAACAACAACAATTGTAGGATTTGAGTCATACCCCAAAAACTCCATCAACACCTAATTTGGGTATTGTGAACGTGCAACCTCAACACTACACTCCTCTCAATGTTATTATGGGGGATCCTTCTTTTTCCTCTCAAGCCTTAAATTTTTAGGGAACTATGGTTTCTATTGGAGACTAATATTATGACAATAAAATGAGGAGTATTGAGAAGATACTGATTAAAAGGAAAATCAAATAATACACCAAATCTAAGTCATCTTTAGGGAGAATATTATAATGGAAGGTAGGGTTCGATATTGAATATAATGTTGTTCAAGCAACCTCTACCCTCCATTATTTTGTAGGACTAAATACCTTGTCCATCCTTGAAGTAAGTTCTCTAAACAGTAACAAAAACAAGGTGACAGATCTAGAGACATAATTAAGAGATCTTAAAGGCATGCTCGCTTTAGAGCTTGAGAATGTTGCAAGAGTAATTAACACTCTAAATATATAAAATATGAACAAATCCCTACAAGAACAGAGAGGCCAGATGAATGCAGAGTTAGAAATAGTGAGCAAGACCCAGTAGGACACCCATAAGAGAGAATTGGAAGTAGAAAGACAAAATATCAAAACAGACATGGAGGAAAACATGACATTTACATTTGTTGTGGATACTATCAAACCCATGCACTAGATCTAAATGAGAGTTGTGCAACTGAGCATAAAGAATTCCTCAATCTACTTGGTAACATACAAACTAGTCGAGAAGAACAAATCAAGCTACAAGATAAATTGGTAGAAATTGAAGGAATGTATCAGGAATCCGATGAGGATTTAGAGAAGATGTTCATTTGGAAATATATGTCCAAGACATGCCCCAATATGTTGTCGGTATACTTCGATAGAGAAATACTATGATATCAGATATTCTTTGACACTTGTAAACTCATTTTCAAGAATGTAAAGATCGCCTAAAATGCAGCAGCTGATGCATGCATAATACTATGGAATATCTCAAGCTATCTCATGGAAGAAATCATAATGCAACCAATGCCCCCTACTCATGAAGAAACACCTTCCATATCAAGAATTGTTGAGGTGGAATAACACAAATAAATTATCCATGTAATCATACAAAGTTTAAATCATATTAAAAAGGAATATTTAAAGGAACACATGTTAAGACCTACCCATCTCACTAACAAAATACGACACTTTGTTAAAAATGCAACAAAGGAGTTACATCAATAAGAACCTGCAAAATTCTGTAGTGGAGAGCTAATCATGGAGAAATTACAATCGAAAAAGATTAAGGACATCATGAAAAAGTATTCCCTCTGGGAAGAATGTAATGATTAGATGCAGGGGGAAGATTAGCTCATGATAATAAAATTACATAATTGTATCCAAATGACTCCTTCTGGTGCTCTCGTTATCTTTTTTTCCAATTTAGAACATGAAGATTCATGTTGAAAAATGGACTGGGTTTCATAATTGAAATATTAGAATTTAAACAATCGCTCCTCATTATAAAAGGGAGGATTTTCCATAATAAAGAGATTCTAGTTTCCAGATGTAACAAGACAATATTTTTACTACATGTGAATTTCAACCTCAATACAGTTTTGGAGATTGTGGTGTTAATATGTATGAATGTGATTATTCAATTTATGCATGTTTATTTCTGTAGTATGTGAATGTTGGTTTATGAATTATTTTTGAATTAATATTCTTATTTTCACAGTTACCATGATTTTCAAAGTGAGTTCAGTGGCAGTGTGATGCAATTAATTTAGGGGAAATTTGGTTGAAAAATGGTCGTACCAACCCTAATACAAATTCCATGTCATCGTGTATTAGTCAATCAAAATATTCTAAAAATCAAAAGAGGTGCATGTCTTATGCAATTTTTTATTATATAACTTGGAGATATGTGAAATTTTTTAATAATAAAATCTGTTTATCCTAAGCATGATTGTTGTCGAGGCTGCCCAAAATTGTCTTTGATATTGAGTGAAATGAATATATTAACCGATTTTCCAATATTTTTAATAAATAAGAGATAGTATTATTGAGGTGCCTTTAATACATTAACACACTCATGATCACTAACATTAATTAAATTTAATACATATACTAAATAATAATATATAATATACTATAAAAAAAACTTAACTAAATTTAATATATATAATAAAACTTAATATAATAAAAAAATAATATATAACATATCAAATTATATATGTTATATATATATATATATATATATATATATTGTGTAACTAGGGGAATCTGCAATGCTGGCGATCGCATTGGCAGTATCGTACTTGCATGACACGGGGTCGAATCCTATCGGCTGCCTTATAACCTCTAGGGAGGAATGCACAGCCCGCAAGCATGCCTTCCAAGTAAATCGGGGTGAGAATTGACCTTGAGACCTCTTTTTACATATTTCCTTCCATTTACACGGCACTTGCCAATCGGTCTACACCCCTGCGGGCAATTATATATATATATGTGTGTGTGTGTGTGTGTGTGTGTGTGTGGGTGTGTGTGTGTGTGTGTTATTATATTATTATATGTTATATTATATATTCTTATTATATGGTTGTTTCATGGGAAGCTTTGAAAAAAGTGAAATAATCATGGGCAACTAAGATAAAAGTGAAATAGTAATATAAAATTTCTACATGGAATTATTTTATAATTTTATTGATTTTTCCTTAGGAGGCCTATTTTAAGTTGAAATTTCCTCTAATGATTAATCAATTACTTGATTCCAGCAAGTCATATTGCTAAACGTTCATGTTACTTGTATTATGAACATCTTCTACGCAACTAATATAAATATTTCATTGTATTCATCCTTTTAGTTTACTCTTGATTAGGATAGGTTAATTTAAATCAGATTAGAATCTGCATGTTAGGACCATAGTCATTCATCTTATCTTAGAATTAGTAATTTAGGATTCATCTTATCTTAGAATTAGTAATTTAGGATTCATCTTATCTTAGAATTAGTAATTTAGGATATCAATTTTTAATTCATCTAAGAATCGACAGTTCTTAGATTCATATTTATTTAGTACATTAGTTAGATAGGTAACCATGCCAAAATTTGGTTGGAAACGCTCTCCCAAATGAGAGTAGATCTAATTGGGACCTGCCATCAAGAGTTTTCCCTCATCTAATTGAACGGGTCATTTTGGCCCATCAAAACCACCTAAGATTTGAGTTGAGGAACTTAGATATTCAAACCCCATTCAAAACACATCTCCTCACATATCTATCAAGTACATGACAACATTTTAGGGATGGAGTGGAAACAAACCAGAAGTCACCCACTTTTGAATATTTGGATCATGTGCATGGGCCTGCGTACCTTATCAAAAAGAGGAAATCATTATATCTACATAGGATCACATGCATATTCATGGGATATCCAGTTGATGTGAAGGGTTATATTTTTCTTGATCCCTCTACTGACATGCTCATCATTGAGTGTAGTGTTCATTTTGAGGAAACTCCCTTTCTTACACCATTGGAGCCACATGCGTAGACCTTTGTACCACTTCCTGCACCAGACATAAATGATGATGAATCTACTCATTCAGATAATTTCTTAGACCCGATATTTCAATTTTATTTGGAATATGATGAACATGTCAAGGTTGAGCCACCAAAAATTCCAAAGTGGGAACAAACCACCCTACATGCAACATGATACCTTGTGGGGTATCCAACAGATCAGAGGAGGATGAGGTCTCAGTTTGAGGATCCTACTTATGGACTCAAAACTACTAAGGTAGTGACGTTGATACATTTCTATATGGTTCTATATTCATACCCACATACCTATGTCAAGACTGCAGGGAATCCCTTTTGGGAAGCTTCTATGGAGGAGGAGTATAACTCTCTCCTTGAGAAGCAGACTTGGGATTTGGTTATTATTCCTTCAGACATGACGCTTATCATATGTATATGGGTCTACATGACCAAGAAGGTAGTATATGGAAAAGTGAGTAGGTATAAGGAAATATTACTTCCCAAAGGTTTTCAGCAGATCTACGACAGAAACTATGATGAGACCTTTTCTCCCATAGAAAATATGGATTCCATCTAATTGGCCCTTGTCATTGTAGAAAACAAGGAGTGGGAATTTCACTAGATGGACATGAATAATGATTTTCTTCATGGGGATATCTCAGAGGTTATTTACATAGAGAAACCATAGGGATTCATTCATAACTCCTCCTTAGTATGTCAACTGAATAACTCACTCTGTGGCCTCAAGAAGGAACCTAGATCCTGGTATGCGAATATGGATTCCTAATTTCTCTCTCAACACTTTCTTAGATGAAAATCAGATCCAAACCTCCACATTCTGAGGACCTCTTGCTCCTTAGCGATATTGTTTTTATATGTTGATGGCCTCCTGATCACAAGTAGTTTGGCTTTAGCCATTGTTGTGGTCAAATAAATTATGCACAAAAGGTTCTGTATCATGGACATAGGTCCATTACATTATTTCCTTGGTATCGACATTAGTCAATATGCTTCAGGAATCAAGCCATCTCATACTAATTATGCTCGGGATCTCTTGGTTAGATTCCTCATGACCGAAAGAAATCCAGAAGCCACACCCTTTCTATCAGGGGTACATCTTGAGGATCGTGGGGATATGCCAGTTGTGGAAAAAACCTTGTATTGACAACTTATGGGGAGCCTTCTGTATCTCACCCACACTTGATTGGATCTCTCATATGCAATAGGGGTAGTTTCCAGGTACATGTAGGAGTCATGTGATCTACACTGGAAGGTTCCCAAGCACATCCTTAGATATGTTCAGGGAACCATGGGATATGGGATCCATTATGAAATAGGTTTTTCATTAGATCTCATGGGATTCACTTATTCAAATTGGGATGGAGATATCATAGATTTCAAGTCCACATTTGGGCACATGTTTATTTTGGGTTTTGGTCCCATCCATTGGTTGATAAAAAAGCAATCAACTATTTCTCTATCATCAATAGAGGTTGAGTACCAAGGAGTAGTCAACATCATTATTCAAGAACTTTGGCTTCAGAACTTCCTAACTAAGATTGACATCCATTTTCATCACATGACTATTATTTGGTGTGACAATCAGAGTACGATAAAGTTTTGTAGAGACCCATTGAAGCGAGATCTAACCAAACACATCGAGATCCATATGCGCTACATCAAAGAGATGGTACATGACAGGATAATTGATTTGCGATATTATCCATATACCGAATAGACTGTAGAAATATTCCCCAAGAAATTTACGACATACAAGTTCCACCTTTTGTGCGATCCTCTTGGAGTGAAGGACATAGCTTCTTAGTAATTGTCTTTCCTTCTTCATTTTTTGCATTGTACTTTGAAGGGCGGTGTTCCGATGAGGTTTTCCCTCTTTTCTGTATTTTTTCATTGTTTCATTATTAGATGCATTGTAAAATGGGTACCTAACATGGAATTGGTTGTCACATCCAATTCATAATGTATACCCTAGTAGTGTTCAGGGGGGTGTTGGAGATATTACACACTCACCTAGGTAATTATTTTCTTAAGGTTGATAGTCCAATTTTGAGAAGTCTTCCTTAGATGAGAATATTCTATATAGAGAATATTCCCCAACAAAATAGAGCGCTCCTCTTCAGTTTAGAGTTAGTTACACTTAGTTATACTAGTGGAAGTCACTCATGCATGAAAAACTCGGTTTTATCACCAATAGTTTCATTTGTTTCTCTCACTTCCACACGTGTGACTCAATTAACTAATGATTGTATGGATCAATTAACTAGGACTAGGGGGAATATTAATTTAGTTTATGTTAGTGAGTGTATATATCTCTCTAGATCACTGCTATGGTGACTTTACTTAGCCATGTAGAGTATATCTTGTGTAATTTTTCATTCTCTCATTAGTTAATACAATTCTTAATTATTTTCTCTCATCTCTTCTCTCCTTTTCTCAATGTTCAAGATTTGTATGAAATGTTGTTAGCTAGATTCTCTGTGCAAGTTTCACCACAATTATACACATACCCCCTAGTGGAGGGGAAAGATTTTTTGCAAACATGTGTTGTGGTTGAGGGGGGAAATGATGAGATAAGGAAATAGGTTCTTGAGGGGAATTTTGTTGTGCCAAATAATGATGGATCTCATCCTTCCTATGAGTAGGGTGGTCCTCCCCACAAATAGTGAAAGGTAAATGACTATTACTTTTCTCTTTCTCTGTATCGAAATTTTTATTCTTATTCTACTTATTCTTTCCTCCATCCCATTGACAATTTTTCAGTTGAGTAGATTGCACTGAATTAACCTCGGAGATTTGAGTAGGGACCATGGGAGTTTGAGAATTAGAACCAGAAGTCATCGGGTGTGAAAAAATAGGCATGTGACCCATTTGTTCAGCTAACTGGTGCATAAAGGCCTGATATAAATAACCAACCACACCATCGGCATGGGGTTTTGGGTTTGGATTCTTAGGATTTGTCGATGACATAGGAGCATGTGGGATAATTTCATAAAGCTTACTTGAATAAGAGTAGATCAAATATAATTGTTGGGAATGCATAATGGCCTACTACTTGGTAACCTCCCCGACCATAGCCACGTCCTTTAAAATGGTTGGAAGGAGGAATTTGGTGAACCAATCCATGAAGATATTATCCAAGATCTCAGTCCTAATCATCCTACACCTTCTTTTCCACTCGTGTATAAGATTAGAAATGTGGGTGGAAGTATCTTGAAACAATGATTTCAAGAGCTCTGTTCATATCTCGTACTGAATGGATAGTTGGTGATGCATTAGAAACTCCATTTCCAAGTCACTGAATATTTTAAAGGAAGTGCCTTGTAACTCAATATACCACTTAGTGGAACTTATGTCCATGGATCTTTGGAAAATATGTAGCTTCACACTATAATCCATCAAAGAATCAGATGAACACCACAAGTGATACGTTATGAGGTCACCAAGGCTCAACCCCCCACTAGAAAAAGGTCCATAAGTGAGCATCGAAATATAAGTCTGGATGGCCATAGGAATGATAGGTATAATAATGGATGGAAAATAAGACACAATTGGGGTTCCCTAGATCAAGTGATTGAGGGACATGTAGAAAAATGGATATATGGTGTTTTCCCATTGGTGATAAAATGAGGTAATGTGGACATCACAGGGATGTCCACAGTATCACTTGTAGATGGGATTGAAGGATCAAATAAACTAGACAAAACACTTGGTCCTTACATATTGGGAGGATTGCTAAATAAAGAAAAAGGTGACCTAAAAATTTCCCTTACCTTGAGGAGTATGGGTGCTTCAGGATTAGTCAAAGGGGGGTTATAGTTTGGTGGAGGACATTCATCAACCATTTAAACCTCAACCAAACTATTCTCCCCAAACCAAAGATGATACTCTTTGGATTCTTGGTCACTTATTTCACTCTGCTTCAGAGGTTGTTGTTCCTTCATGATTGGATCTAGTCCTCGTAACCAACTGGAATGACATGGTAATTTGGCCACGGTGAAAACAATATGTGAAACTCTAACACAATTCAACCTAATTCCATTCTATAATCAAAATAAAAGAGCACACTCCTATCAAATATAGGAAAAAAACAAGCAAACCAATTGCTCAAGGGGCCTTCTGAAAACTAAACCTATGGGGGAGATGAAGTCCCCAAAAGATTGCCTAATGAAGGTATGAGGAATAGTTACGATGATCTACGTCAAACAACCTTGACCGGTGAAAGAACATTTTATTAAGGTGGACACCTTACAGGGGAACTAATACTGTGAATAAACATCTACCCCAGGTACTATAGGCACATCCCATATGCAGTCACGTCTATTGGCTACCTAGGAAAGGTTAGTAAGGATACCACCTCACAATCAATGATTGAGAGAAAAATCACAAGAACAACCACACGTAAGGGAAATATTACTATGCTCGAAGCTTTGAATGATTTACCTCACACATAGTCATGGCACCAACAAAACACTTGTATACATAACAATCAAAGTGATACCAAAAATAAATAAATAAATAGAGAGGGTTAATATCCCTATTTCCCTCGGTGCAACCTCATGCTTAATCTTGTGCTAGAGGATATTCCCGACACATTGGTTGCAAAAATGGATTTTACACTTGTTAATGACTTCTAGGTTTCATTTTGGTGGCCTTGGAGAGTTTTATCTCCAATTCTATTCCAAGGCCCTAAGTCTATCTAATGTTGGTTCACTAAGAAATAAAAGTGTAATATATTTTAGATTACACAATTCATTTTATGGTTGTTGTTTACATAAAAGGGAAAATAATGAAACCTTTATGGTGTTTATGACTCTTGACCCAACCAAGCAATGCAATTTGATCACTTCAATGAATTCTATCTATGGGAGGGAAATATGATTTTTCATTTTCTTTGTAAATTTCACAAAGAAATACTCAAACAACAAGAAACCATATACACAGTTTAGATTTGTTACACATTATTTTCATCACCGCTATGACCATTAATGATGTACACCTATCCTTTGTCTTTAGAAGGAACAATTTCCTTAATCCCTGAAGAAGAATGAAGATGAACTTTCCCACAGATGAAATTATCTTTTCCTTTGTAAAAAACCTTGTAAAGAAGGATCATTGCACCTTTCTCAGTATTAAGGTTGCAACGATATAATATCGATGCAAGATGCACCACATTGGCCTATGAAATTGTCACAATTTTCTTAGTGTGAAGGGTGTGACGATTTCCTATACAAATAAAAAATGAATCTTCTCGATGATTCTAGAATAGAAGCTTTGAGGGTGAGGTGGATTCTGATCGGTTTGGATCTAAGTTGCATCCATGTTCTAGTGGGATCATCCTAACCTCCTCACTATATCCTTTTCAACTTATAAAAGGAGAGGATTTCTCATGGGGAAATTTAGTTGTATTGTAGCTTGGTGAGATTTGTGAAGAACTTTTGAGAATAGCTATTGAGATATTATTCTAGCCAAAAGTTTGGAATGTTTGGTCCTATGTTGGCTATGAGATTTACTTTGTCAAGATATAGTGTGAGTGACTTTCAAATACACAGTATCAAAATCCATGGAGCAGAAGTGTGTGGGAAGCAAGGAACTATTGGAAGGGACCCTACAACATCAAGGCATCAGTTGTATTCTCCTTTTCATATTTTCAATACATTAATATATTTCTTTCCCATAAATTTGTTCTTATTTTATTGTATGATTCCTTCATCACATACATAGGTTTTGTTAAGTATACGTTGTTTCTTTCACTTCGTTGGCTTATGTCCTTTTACATGTTTAGCATCTCATAAGACTTGAAATAGAGTGAGGATGAGACTAGCGAGGACAATCAACATTTAAAAGGTATGCCATTTATCTCTTGTTAGTTAGTATTCCTGATAATTAAATCTTAGGGAAAGTTTTATATTATGTTTTGTTTTTTTGTAGTTTCAGGGTGAAACTAGGGAGATATGTTTGTGTTCTCACTTACCAATTTGTCCTGAAACAAAACTGGAGACCATACTGGGGATTAGATTTGTTTCGTAGTAGTCTTGCTTGACTGCTTTGATTGTCTGGATTCTGTTTTCTGAGTCACTGGGAGATCCAAATTTACTCTCCGACTATTGAATTCAAAGGAAAAAATTTAGCATTTTTTATTTTTCTGAGTTTTTAAGTGTTTAATGCACCCTTCTTTGAGACAAAGTGGAACATTGTCTCACTGTAATGTTCATTGGTCTGTGTCGATCCAATAATGTCACACTATGTTGGATTTTAGCCAACGACGATCTCTTAGAAAATTGTTTTTTGATAGTTTTTCCTTGCCCAGATATGAGATAAGTGTTTGGGGTGATTTGTTAGGTTTGATTATAGTCTGCCTGACATCCTTTGGATATGATTTTATCCATATTTTCTTTGTGTTAGCTTGTTTTCTTTTGAAATTTTTGATCTCTTGCTTTGATTTTCTTTCAGTTACAAAGAATTGTTTTTTCTTTAGAACTATTTAGTGAAAGAACATTTTTTTTTCTAAATAGTTCATTTTAAAAGAGAAATTTTAGTTTAGGTTGCTTTTGTTTCAAAATGATTTGCTATCACTTTTCCCTTTGTTTCAAAATGTTGGTCTTGGTGTAGTGGTTGGACGTATTATTGGGGGTCACTTGAGAAAACAACCATGTGCAGGCCTTCTCAAGTTGATTTCAGGCACATTTACCCTACCCTTGCATGTGTATCAAACTGTCGACTATTTCCCCATGAATTATTAATGTATTTGGCAACCTTAGTGGCCTTTATATTCATGTTGTTTTCATGAGGTGATGGTGAAGGGGAAAGTCTTCATTGTACCTGGAAGTGATGTTGGCCAAAATTAGTCGAGCTCCTTGGAGGGTAAATCCACGTTTATTGTGTGGAATCTTGCACCAAGGCGTAAGTCCACTAAGAAGGTCATCAACATAACATTTCCAACCCCTCTATCTCATCCCCTTCTTACATTATTCCCACGACATTGGATTTCATCACCAACTAGTGTGTTCATTGTGAGAAGGTTTTGTTTGTTTTCTTGTTTCCTAGATTTTTAGCATGTGTTTTTTGTTTTCCCTAGCAGACTCTAGGTTGGATCTATGTTTAATGGCATTAGTTCCTGGAATGACCAATGAGGCAACCCTTGCTCCGAGTGAACCTTTTGTTTTTCCTTCTTATGAAAACATTGGTCCTACATACATAGCTACTTTGAGCTTTCTAGTTCTTATAATTGGATTAATGGTATGGTTGTTTTCCATTCCGGTAATCCCAAATGCAGCAAGTGATTTGGTTGTAAACACTTCTCCCCAAGAAAATCAACCTCATGTTGATGCTTCACCTTCTTCACCAGTAATATCTTCTTCGCCTTCTCTACTTGCAAGGTTTTCTTCCATTTCATCTTTTTCGTCGAGTGAATGCTCTGAAGCTAGTAACTCGGTAGACAAGAAGAAGAAGAAAATAAATATTAAGAAGAAGAAAAATAAGCAAGGGTACAAACTTCCAACCACTACCAGACATGTTGGAAAATAAATAATTACTGTTAATCATGCTGAGAGTGTTGATGATGCCAAGATCACCCAAACAACATGTAATCCCAAGTACCCTTATAGTCTTTGTAAGGGTATCCATCTTCTTAAGGATTTCCCTGGTCTATCCAAGGTTATAGAATCATGGTCTACATTCCCTCTCCAGCCTATGTTGTCAACATTTGAACAACATGTTTGTTAGCCTATGGCTTACCTTTACTAATCACTAAGTCTAAATTGTCACCTATATTTGTATTATTCATTTAAGATATTAATAATATATCCTCAAGTGATGATTAATGAGTTAGTTAAGATTGCCTAGCCTAGTCATCATGCATGATTTTAGGATCTAGATAAAATCTCTCTATGAGTTGCCATCACCCATTGTACTATAAATATGTAACATTGGAGTGAATAAAATGAGTTGGCTAATATGCCTTTTCCACCATATTGTTCTTCTTGTCTGTATTTTATCAATGTTGATGATCTCCCATCAACTAGTCAGGATACCATTGGGAAGAAGAAAAGTAGAGTCAAGTTCCCGTGTAGGTTATGTAGAGGGAGTCATCAAACTCACAATTTCCCTCGTATGGACGAAGCCTTGAAATTACTGGAAGACATGATTGTTTCCCAGCTTCAACTTCCGACTGCTTAATGCAGAATTACTCTCAACCCAACTGTAGTTGATGGAATGATCAAGTCGGTCTCTTTTTTGGTCATTCTAGTTGATCAGGTATTCAATTTGGTCATGTCCTTAGCTGAACCAATTCAAAAAGTGGTCGATCCCACTCTCCCATTAGAGGGTGAAACCCAAGTGGTCGATTCATTTACATCCATCAACCCCATTCTCCCCTTAGAGAATGTAACCCAAGTGGTCAATCTAAATCCGTTATCGGTCGATCCTACTCTCCTGCTATAGAGTAAACTTGATACTGGCCACATTTGCCTCATTGATACAAAATATACCATGCTAGGGTGTATTCCTCCTTCTCTCGTGGAACCCCCTCCAAGTAATGAAGCCATGCTTTTTGATTGGGGTGCACTAACAGGACCTTCTATTCCCTCTCACATTCCTTTCAAGATTATAGTACAGGTTTTTGGTTGGGACATTCCACAAATGTTGGTAGATGAAGGTGTGTTCGTTAGTAGTTTTTCCTCTATTGCTTGGAAAGATTTGGGTTGTCCTCATCTTCAACCGATTACACAGAATATGTTATATTTTAACAGAAGAACCAATCAACCTTTGGATATCCTTCCTCAGTTTATAATAAATTTAGGAGGGAAAAATGTCTTTATTGACGTCATGGGAGTCCAAAAACCCTTGGATTTAGATTTACTCGTTGGGCGAGATTATGGCTATTCCATGAAATCTATCGTGTCCACTCTTTTTTGTGTGATATATTTTCCTCACGATGGAAGAATTGTGACTATTGATCAACTTTCATTTGTGGGTCATGACTTGATTACCAACTCAACGATCTCCTTGAACAGTTCTTATATGCATACGATATCACCCCCGCCACAGGTCAATTATGTGGTGTTGTCTCACATGCCTTTAAGTACATATGAAAATGAGCCTCTCACTGTATGCTCAGTATCTTAAGACATAGATCCGATTGTTGACATTTGATCTCTTCGATATGGATTTTAGAGCCTGAACTCCTTACCCTTATCATAGGCCTAGATATGTGTTCCTTCTAGAGTGTGTTTCATCTATCAACTGAAGATATCTTGGAAGCCATGACTGATTTTTGTCCCTTGACATGGTGTCCTTCCAAAGCATTTTCCTCTTGGAAGCCATGATCAAGAAGAGGATATTTGAGAATGGTTTTCTGATTTCTAGATCATTAAAGAATGAAACCAGCTTTGAACATGGTTTTATGATTTCAAGTTCGTTAAAAAATGAAACCAGCTACGAGAATATTTTTGTGTCTCTCTGGCAACCTTGTTAAACAATGAAACAAATATTATGAGGATACATTTTCATCTCAGTGGAAACCTTGTTAAAAAATGAAACAGAGTTTATGAGGATAGTTTTTGTGTCTCTATGGAAACCTTGTTAAAAAATGAAACAAAGGTTACAAGCATAGTTCTTCTCCTGTGCCAAGATCATTCAAAAATGAAATAGATTTCCCCCCTCTTCGATTGAGTCAAGTAATTTGTTACGTATAGTACTTGAAGCTTCATTTCATCCCCCTATGTCATTGGACGAAACAAAGCTTAGGGGGAAATGCTTACAGCCTATGGAATTCATGGTCAAGTTAAGTCACTATCTTCTTAAGCTAGGGGAAAAGTGCCAACCATCATTGGATAATGCATTGGGAAGTCACAAGCATAGCTTTTCTAGTTTCAAGCTTCTGTAAAAATGAAACCACCTACCTCATGCATAGTTTCCTCTAGTTCAATATTGTGTAAAAATGAAACCAGATCCAAGCATAGTTTTGTTTAGTTTTAAGCTTGTGTAAAAATAAAATCTATCCAAAGCATAGTTTTGTTTTGTTTTAAGATTGCGTAAAAATGAAGCCAATACCGAGCTTAGAAATTGTTATTTCTCGTGCTCTTAAATCAATGAGAATATAACTGAGTAAACTTTTATCACTTTTTCAGACTAGTAAAGGTTATACAAAAAAGGAACACCATGGAGTTCCCTTTAATCTCTTTTTAGAATCTGTAAACATGAAAAGATTGACGAGTGATCTGGTTCTTTTCATGATCATTAAAGTATTTGAAGAAACCGTATGTTGAGCGAACGTTTATCTATTTTTTGGTCTCATCAGACTAATTTATGAAAAATGAACACTCTAATCAAGCATGATTAGAAAATGTTATGGAGTCTTCTTTAAGTTCTTTTCAAACTCCATAAATATGAAAAGACCACTAAGTTTACTTTTTTTGGACTCATAAAACAAACATTGAAAGGCCCATATGTGACCAAACCACTCCTTCCTAGGGTTCGTTAAACATACTCCAAGGGACTCATCCAAAGGATGAGCTTACAGTTCAAGCATATGTTATCCTTCTCAAGCTTGTANGGGGGGGGGGGGAATTGGGAAAACAATGTATCTAAACATGTATTCTATGGAAGAGTCACTTTTGAACATGACACCCTTTCACTCTCTTTGTTTCTAGGTTGAAAAATCCGCTTGTCTCTTGATCATACTCCTTTATAAGATTACAATTTGGTTTCTGATCCTTTTGTTGAGTCAATGTTACCAAGATAGTTGTCGTGTCATCAATATGTTCAAAGAGAAGTTCAAAATGGAAAAAATTCTATTTCTTTGGCCATTCCTAGAGTCCTTAATCCTTCTATTGCGTCATCCATCCCCGAGTCAATCCTGAATCACTTGTTACTCTGATCTACTTCAAATCTTTTTAACCACTTCATGTCATTGATGGGGGATACATTAAGGCCCTCCTTTGGCAAGTATTTTCCTATCGACTTCAACTCATTATAAAGGAATTAGACTTAGAAACTAACTGGTACCTTGGAACTTGCATGGCTCAATGGCAGGTTTCCTCGCTTTCAACAATGGGTTTTCATTATTGACCCTTGATCGAGAGATTTCTCCGAGTGTTCGACTTCAGATCAAAAATACACACCTGTTGGATTGTACTAGTGTACCTTGGGATTCATTGACAATAATGGTGATTTCCCTCACACTTGTTAAATGTATTCATTAATGAATGGTAATCAAGTGGTTTCTATGATGTTAGACTTCAACACATGTATTCGCATGGTTAGACTCGTACTACAGAATAGTGGAGATGAAGACCCTGAATCATTTTTGATAGATTCAGGTTGCGTTGGAGTATATTTAGATTGTATTGTTACATAGATCCACAATGTATGTCTCATGGATACGTTCAAATTTGAGTCTTTAACACATAGATCCATAGTGTATTTTTGGTGGCTATGTTCAGATTTGAGTCATATTGGCATGGACCCACAATGTATGTTTGGTGGCCATGACCTGTCTTACTTGACATGGATCTTTGCATGTCGACATTTATTATTTGAGTCATTTGTATTATGAGTATGGGAATTCCTTCCTCAGTGATGATATATTATTGTACTATATTTCCTTATTTGTTGACAGGTTTCCAACCGATGTGTTCCTTGTTTCCAACACACACTCGACAAAGTATTTCAATTATCACTCTATTCTAACTTAATTATTTGGGGGGATTACTGTTACAAATTATTTTTTTCACCCCTATGACCGTTAATGATGTACACCTGTCCTTTGTCCTTAGAAGGATGAATTGAATTAATCCCCAAAGAAGAATGAAGATGAACTTTCCTAGAGAGATGAAATTATATTTTCCTTTGTAAAAAACCTTGTAAAGAAGGATCATCACACCTTGTTCAGTATTAAGGGTGCGGCGATATAGGATCAACGCAGGCTTAACCACATTATCGTGTGACATTGTTGTATATTTCTTAGTGTTAAGGGTGCAACGATTGCCTGTACGAAGAAAAAGATAATCTTCTCGATGCTTCTAGAATAGAAGCTTCGAAGGTGAGGTGGCTTCCAATCAGTTTGGATTTGAGTCACATCCTTGTTCTAATGGGATCATCCTAACCTCCTCACCCTATCCTTTTCAAATTATAAAACGAGAGGTGTTCTCATGGGGAAATTTATTTGTATTGGAGCTTGGTGAGATTTGTGAAGAACTTTTGAGAATAGCTAATGAGAAATTAGTCTAGCCAGAAGTTTGGACTGTTTGGGCCTACGTTGGCTATGAGCTTTTCTTTGTCAAGATAGATTGTGAGTGACTTTCAAATCCACAATCTTAGAATCCATCGAGCATAAGTGTGTAGGAAGAAAGGAACTGTTGGAAGGGACCCTACAACATCAAGGCATCGACTGTATTCTCCTTTTCATATTTTCAATACAATAATATATTTCTTTCTCATAAAATTGTTCTTATTTTATTGTATGATTACTTGATCACATACATAGTTTTTGTTAAGTATACGTTGTTTCTTTCATTTCATTTTCTTATTTATTTTCATAGGTTCAACATCCCATAATCAATGAAACGGAGTGAGGATGACACTAGCGAGGACAAAAAACATTTAAAAGGTATGTCATTTATCTCTTGTTAGTTAGTATGCTTGATAATCAAAACTCAGGGAAAGTTTTATATTCTGTTTTGTTTTTTTCTAGCTTCAAGGTGAAACTAGGGATATTTGTTTGTTTCCGCACTTACCAATTTGTCTTGAAACAAGATCCAAAATTATGACACAAATTCAACCCAAAATCTATACCAATGAACTTTCGTTCTAATGCTTCAAAAGCTCACAATAATACATTTTTTTTTCTTTTTCCAAATGTAATGAAAAATATTCTTAATCTAATGAAGAAAAAAATATACAACTTGAAAACCAACAAATCATTAAGAAAATGGTAGTGTGATGTTGGTAATGAAGCCCCCTGGCACACTCCAATGTCTACACAAGATCCCATCCCCAAAATCACCTAAAAGAATGGATGTAGTAATGAACAATGATCATAAGAAGACAGATCAAATGCAATCAATTCAGAATACTACCATATCTTTTCAAATATATTGATATCACTTCCCAACTTTGAAGGATTACTAGAAAACAAACAAACTTAATAAAGAAATCCAAACAAGTCACATAAACACATTTCAAACAAAAAATGAAGGATAATTATGTGACAACCAGACTCGACCAAAGGAAAAATATTAACAATTTAGATCAATCAGAGACCTCTGGGATAACAAATCCATATATAATTTCAAAATTATGACAATTGAATAGTTTTCCTAGTTTACAGGGATCATTGCGGGTCATATGCACAACAATCGGGGACATGTCACATGATAGTAATATTGCATCAAGCGACCACTGCAGAAAATATCTATTTTGAAAATATGGATCTACTTCAAATATATCATATATTTCTCATATCTACAAGATATGAGAATCTAAACTTTGGAGGAGTAACAGTGAAGACATAAAATAAATTACAAACAAAAATTAGAGGCTATCTAGTAAGGAATTCTAAACTAGAGAAGAATGAAAAATTGTTCCTCGGTGGAGTTACCAGTTTTGTTATGGAGAAATCTCACCAGTATGGTAAGTTATATCTCCATAGGATTTTCCTATTGGTCCTAGACAGATAGTGGGGCTATAATTATAATGGTTTCTCTAGATATAAACAACAAATTCCTTTTTATACCAAAAGGGGAGAGAATGTCATACCTTACTTTCTGAAGCTTGTCCTCATATATCCTAGTTGTTGCAGATCTTGAGTTCCATCTCCAACTCTTGCAACTTGCTTCCTACACACAAGCAACAAACAAACACCAATTATCTCTTTATTCTCATAGTGTTAGAAATCACTAATCTGTTATATAGATAGATAAATAGATAGATATGTGTGTGTGTGTGTGTGTGTGTTTATCTATTTATTATGAGAGAAAATATAAACATTTTCAAATGAGATACAAACATATTTATGGTGTGACTGCATTCCTCTTTTCTCTTCCTTATCTCTTCAACCAAGTTAGGAAACATGAACGTAACTGATGTCAATGGAGAAGATCCTTTGTAATTGAATAACATAACTCTACAGATGTTTCTTTCTCCTCTTGCTCAAGAATTGTATTTTTTATATAGATCCTTGGAAGAGACTTAGGATATCTTCTAGATCTTCTATAACCAAATTGAGACTTGAATGGTGTAATTTCCTAGGATCATGCCATGAAGAAACAACTCATCCCTCTCTTACCTCTTCATAACTCTATGAATCTAGAATATATAAGGTTCCAGAGATTGTTGATTTTTTCACTATAGATGACCAATAGATATTGTCACTCATTGCCTCATGTAGGACCTGCAATGACCTTCAAAAATGTCATAAATCCTGAGATAGATATGTGTATTGGCATTCACCTTCTACTAGAATCCCTTTGATCCCTGTAGGGTGTAAATTAAGGTTGTAATATACATGATTACAAAGAAGCAATTCATAATACTATGCCACTTTGAATTGGTATATGGGATGAATGCAATATTACCTATCCATTTGAAGCTCCCAACATTTTTCAGATGAGAAATAAGTTTATCAAGCGAGAGTCAATTAATTGATTGAATTGGATGAAAACAAAAGAAATGATTTTTCTCAACTTGTAGGTAGTAAAAGTAAAGGGTCAAGAAGTTGTTTTATAATAAAACTAGGCCATATGTTTTTAACCTAGGTGATATGGTATTAATGTGGGCCAAACAAACATAAAAACTCGAAAAACATGGAAAGTTTGACTCATTGTGGAGAGGACAATATCGGGTAGAGAGTGTACATGATACTATTTCTTTCAATCTCAATTACCTTAATGGTGAAATGGGAATGAGCTAAAACTCTACTATTCTAGTGGAAACTAATGCAATGTTAGCCTGTGGCATGAATAATCTTTGCGAGCAATATATATAATGCATTTTTTTATTTCCATGCATTTGTGTGTTTAATTTCCCACATTTCTTGGTTTTCATTATGAATATTATTTTCCTTATAATAATTCATCATATATGTTTTTCCTACTTTACTTTCGGGTTTCATTTATTTAGCAATTTTTTTTTAATGCAAAGTAGTGATTTTATTACTATTTGGGGTGGTAGATTCATGATCCAGATTTAGGAATGAATTGATTAACAAACTGAATAAAATAAACATAGAGATATGAATAATAATAGAGATATCTAATGAACAATATATTCTATTGAATAAATGATAATAAGCTAAAACTGTAAAATTGCAGAACTGAAACACTGGCTCGAATGGTGGTATCTATCTCTGAGAAGAGATGTGGTTTCTATGTGCATCCATCTGAGCAGAATGATTACAATGAGGCTCTAGAGGAATTTTTTATATTACTCATGAATTCCAAAACCCTAGACATCCAAAAACCTAACTATAGGAGGTGAAATGCCAAAAGTCATGTGGGCCCCTATGGGTAAGTTGGTACCTCAATTTCCTAGGGTCATAACGTTTGCATATGACCTCCGTTTTAGGCACGTGATAGACCATTGGAAAGGTATTTTAGATAACTAAACATTCCCGCATCAAAATCAAACTTTATCTATAGTTTGACTGTGGTGAGCCAAAAAAACATTGTTTAGGGCTCCAAAACAGCCCTGGAAGTACATCAAGATGTGCTAACATGAAAACATACAAAATAATCCAGTTGGATTAGGTGAGAGGCCAAAGGTATCCACTTGGAAGATGTGTAGGGATTCATACATCTCCAGAAGTTTAAAACCCACAATTACAAAAAAATACAAAAGAAAGTGTTGAACAAAAAATGGACAAGAGGATCCAATTGGAATAGGTGGGTGGCCACAAATATCCACTTGGATTAATCCTCCCCTTTCAGGAAGCAATGGTATCCATTGCATTGAGTTCCCCCATCAAGTGAGGAAAATTTTGTTGGATTTGGCCCCAAGTGAGCCACTTTCCTTGGTGTAGGAGATGCCTTGCCTTGATGTAACACCCTATTTCCCCCAGCTTGTAAATATAACTATAAATGGACAAGATACTATGGAAAACTTTAAATGTGTGAAGATCAATTCGATGGACCTTTGTTTGAAAGGTAAACCAATGTGAACCTAATTAATTACTAAGAAAATGGACAAATGTTGCGTGACTACTTGAGGGGGGGTGTACTTGGAAATACCATGGATGCTACACGAAGAGAGGGTGAAGGGGACCAGGAATGGTTGCGTTAACCTTCACCAAACTAGTCCTTACTGGATTTAATTGCTCAAGACCAGAACTTTCCTCTGACCCATAAATGAATTACAGTCAAGCTGGTGGGTGGGAAGACCTCCTCAAAATTTAATGAGGGGATGGGGCATAACACTCATCTGTAAGGATTCTAGACCTGACTAGGGACTGGGAATTCAAGGCACAGGGAAACTTGTTGAAAGAGGCAAGAAAGGAATGTGTGGTGGGAAGAGGAAAAACATGCCTGCAAAGAGAATGAAGACAGGAAGTGAATCTCGGGGATTCAAGGAATATTCGAAAACTAAGCATTCTGGATGCAATAAATGGAAGAGAAGGTTTTGATACAAGCTGATAAATGAGGCTAGTCCTCCTTTCTTGGTATCATGTAAACCATTTCTAGGATCCTGCAGGAAGATGAGAGTAACCTTTGTCCCTACTGTGGTTGAGCAAGAAGAAAAGGCTATGTTATAGAGAATCATGGTATATCTCGGGGGTGGCTAGTGTTAAATCCATTTGGAGTGACTGAGCCTACGGTTGGGTGGAAACAGGAAACCCTTCTAGTAGTCGCTTCACATTGACTAGTTCTGATAAGTCTTTGCCCTGCTTCAATTGTTGAACTAGAATGATGAATGATTATTTGGTCGTATATATATACGTGAATTCTACAATCACCTTCTTTGTAAAATGGTTATGTTATGTGTATGTTTCCATTTCCTTGTGAAATCACACTCCTCGCTGATAGGTCGTATGTCCAGCTTAACCCCAGAGGCTTTCCCAGGCATAGAATGTTTCACGGTCTGGAAAGAAGATCTCGTGCTGACCTGAAACCACCCATTTGAAGAAGGGTACCTCTCCTAGACCCCCTTTCAATGTGAGATGCCAGGGCCAAGTGCCTAACCCGTTTAGCATAAATCCCAGGAAAATGGTGATGTGAAGGTCTCGGAAGGGAAGGTATTCCCCTGTCTGAGGGATGAATGGATGAGATCCACTCAGAGGAAACCAAGGGTTATCCTGACTGTTAGCCATGATAAAGTACATGGGAGTTAACCCCTGAGCCATCGAATCTATGAGTTCATAATTCATGCGATGGGAGAATCACACATTGGTGTGACTGAACCTTCGAAACTCGAAGCCATGATGTGATCTGGACCATAGATCCAAGGATCTATTGGGACCCACCTTGACCTTCAGATCTGTGAGTTCATATTTCTCACAATGGGAGAATCGTGCATTGGTGCAACTAAATCTCTGAAACCTGAAGTTCCAAAACCTGAAGTTGCAATGTGATCTGGACTGTAGATCCAAGGATCTATTGGGACTCATCTTGACCATTGGATCGATGAGTTCAAAGTTCATGCATCAGGGATATTGTGTGTTAGTGCTCCCAAGTCTTCCAAAGATGAAGTCGTGAACCGACCTAGACCATGGATCTGTGGATCCTATGGGACTCCCCTTGATCATTTGATCCATGAGATTTGAGTTTTTGTTCTAGGAGGATTGTGAGTTAAAGTGGCCCCGAATCCCGAACACCAAAATTTCTCTTAGCCAATAGGTTAGACAAGGATTATGCCAGATATTGGAAAGATTTATGAATGGACCCTCTCTCTTGGGGTTGGACCCTAGAGATGATTTGAGATGAGATGGAGGTAAAACAAAAATGAAAAATTATTATGCCCCACCCTACTATAACAGAGTATTTTAGGGGGCACGTGTGTTACAAATTGGTATCAGAACATGGTTACAACACTTGGCTTGTTTGGGCTCATGGGAAAGTTGCATAAAAACCACATTAAAGGGAGACATCCTACCTTACTCCCTTCCTAAAAATTCTAGTTAAGCCCTGATTATAGAAAATAATGACATCTTACTGTTGTGTGTTTATGTATTTAAGAAATATGAATTATGTGTTGGTTATGAACTAATATAATGTTAGTTAACAACAAGTGTTTTGTCTGCACTCAAGCAGTGAATCAACTGCGGGAAACTACAATCATATAGAATGGTGACACGCCACGAAGTGGGGGATGGCTCCCACAATAGAGACGAAGAGTCTAAAGAGAAGAGGGTAGTAGAGACCCCTCTAGACCTGGCTGAGACTGTGAGGAGTCTCATGTCCAAATTATAGAGATGCAATGCTGACAATGAGAGATTGATAAAAGAGAAAGAGAAGCAAAAAAAAATTAATGCAGTCTTTCTGCAAAGTTTATCTGACATACAAAGACAATTGCAGCAGCGACCTGACACTAGTCATGTGGATTGATGACAGACAAAGAGGAGTCGAATTCCACTTGAGATACAAAAATGTGGTCCTTTAAGTGGCCACACTAGGAGGAATACCTTGAGAAAGGTCCAACCTAGAGACAGGGGACAAGCATTAGAAAAATCCTCTGGGAAGGAAACTGGTGACTCAAAGGGATCTTCTAGTAGTAGAACTAGTTCACACTCTCAAAAGAAAAGGAATAAACGAAAGCATTCCAAAAGTCATAATCTCGAATAATTTAGGAAGGCCAAACCACCCTCTTTCGACGATGAGATTAAGAAAGGAGAGGAGGTGGAGGCCTGGATTCTTGGACTAAAGAAGTATTTCAGAGTCCACGATTTCTCCAAAAACTTGAAGGGTCGAGTAGCCACTTTCAAACTGAATGGAACGACTTCCATTTGGTGGGAATAAATTAAGAATGTGAAAGGAATCCATGAAGAGGACCTATCTTGGAAACAATTTGAGAAACACTTCAGGAACAAGTATCTATCGAAAAAATATTTCAGCTATAAGACTAAAGAGTTCTATGAACTCAAGTTGGGACAACTCACCATAGGGGAATATGTTAGTAGATTCCTTGAGTTGTTGAGATATGTACCCTACATAAAAGTGGAAAAGGAAAAGGTGCAACAATTTATTAGTGGTTTACTTAAGGACTATAAAAAAAAATTGAGTTTGACGAGACAAATACCCTAGAAGACACTATCCGGAAGGAAATATATTGTTATGAACAGTTTGGCCCTCAGACAAAACCTTGTGAGGGATGGAAGTATATGAATAGTTCAGTGTTCTAGAAAAAGGGTTTTAAATCCCCAAGTGTACACGAGCATAATTTCCCCTCCCAGAGAAAAAATAAAACTTTTGTATCAACCCCAGGAAAGTCTAATAACCCCAAGAAAGAACCCTTGAAATGTTGGGGTTGTGGAGAAGAAAATATATTGAGGGATTGTTCACACAGAGAATAGAACATTATGAGAGTTTACAAAATCCAAGAAGCTACCACCGTCAATGATGTGGTAGGATTATACCATGGATTTATGCATCCATGGATAATAAAAAAGCTAACCACCAAGCTTGAGTGGTGGAGATGGAAGGTATGATCTCCAACCATCTAGTATCTATTTTAATTGACCCTGGTTCAAATTTGAGTTACGTGGCCCCTTAAACTGTTGATAAGTGTAAATTGCAGCCATGTAAACATGATAAGCCATGGTTGGTAGAGTTAGCCACTAGCACTAAAAGAAAAATAGTAGAGGTCATACCAACTTGTCAATTCACGGTGGACGGATTGCTCACCCAAGCTACCCTTAACATACTTCCCCTAGGATCATATGATATGTTGATTGGTATGGAATGGATAGCTACATATAAAACTAAGATGGATTGTTACCATAAAACCTTTGAATCTGTAAATGAAGAAGGGAGAAAGATGACCCTCCAAGGGATCTAGAAACTTCTCTCGGTGAGACAAATATCAACACTTCAAATGAAAAAGTATTGCAAAAAGGGATGCCCTCTATATGCAATACAGGTGTTAAAATATGTTGAGGATGACAGACCAAGCCTAGAAGACCACCCCATACTAAGATATTATAGAGATGTGTTTCCAGAGGAGTTGTCAGGTCTACCTCCGAGGAGGGACATTGAATTCTCAATAGAACTTGCACCAGGAGTGGTGCCAATGTCTAAGACACCCTATAGGATGAGCACACCCGAGCTAGTTGAGCTCAAACTCAAAATAAAGGAAATGATGGACAATGGCTACATCTATCTCAGCGTGTCTCCATGGGGAGAACCGGTCATGTTTATGAAGAATAAATACGGTACACTCTGACTATGCATAGACTATAGACAATTCAATAAGACAACCATAAAGAACAAGTACCCCTTACCAAGAATTGATGACTTGTTCGATCAATTGGGGGGTGCTTCCATTTTCTCAAAGATTGAATTGAGATCTAGATACCATCAATTCTAAATCAAGGATGAAGACATCCACAATGCCGCCTTTAGGACAAGATATGGTCACTATGAATTTTTGGTAGTACCATTTGGATCAACCAATGCCCCTGCCACCTTTAGGTGCTTGATGAACAATGTACTTAGCAAATTCCTAGACAAATTTGTATTGGATTTTATTGACAATATCTTAATCTACTCCAAGAATAGAGAGGAACATGAGGAACATATTAGACTTGTACTTCAAGTGTTAAGATAGCATCAGATCTATGCCAAATTTAACAAGTGTGACTTTTTCCAAAATAAAATACATTACTTGGGCCATGTCATATTTGAGGAAGGGGTCACAGTAGACCCTGACAAGATCAGATCCATCATGGAATGGTCTATCCCAAAGGATGTTTCAGATCTCAGATCCTTTATGGGTTTAGCAAGATACTATAGTATATTTATAAAAGGGTTTTCGAAGGTTTGTTGTTCAATCACTACCCTCCATAGGAAGGGGGTTAAATTCATTTGGACACCAAAATGTGAAGAAAGGTTTCAGTCACTAAAACACCTTCTGACCCATGCACCTGTGCTGAAGATTATTGATCCCGATAATGACTTCCTCGTGTGCATAGATTATTGAAAGGAAGGACTCAGAGGAGTCCTTATGTAAGAAGGAAGTGTAGTTTGCTATGAATCCTAAAAATTGAATGAGCATGAAGTCAACTATGTGACCCATGATCTAGATTTGGCTGCCATAATGCACGCTTTGAAAATGTGGAAGCATTACCTCCTAGGTAGGAAATTTGTACTTATGACAAACCACTGTGGATTGAGGCACCTGTTTTACCAACCAAAACTCAATGCTATACAAGCTAGGTGGATGGCCCTCCTTAGCAAATTTGATTTCAAAATCAAACATATCAAAGGAAAGGAAAATAGGGTGGTCGATTCCCTTAACAGAAGTATGAAAACAACACACCTGTAAGAAGTGAGAACCTTTGAAATGAATGTTAGGGAAATATTTAGGAATGCACAAGAAACAAACACATTCTTCCAGACGGTGACCTCGTACCTAGAGCAAGAGCCCGCAAGGCTAAAGTATGAAGGCTACCAGATTGTAGATGAAGGTATGTTGACTTACCAAAACAGGCTATATATTCCAAGTTGTGACGACTTGAAGAGGTTCATAATGGATGAATTTCACAAGAGACCATACACCATCCATCCGGTCTATCAGAAGATGGTGTTGACGGGCGAAATTGACCGTCCGTCAACTGGGAGAGTGGAACTGGTCCGGGGTTGTCTAAATAACCCAAGCCGTTTGGAATTAACCACCCTTATGAGTTTAACGGCTCCGTTGGCTGCTCTAAGGTCTTTTAAGAAAACCAAAGAGAGAATTGATCTGAGCTAAGTAATCTAAGACAAAGAAAACAAACAAATTAACTAATACACTAATCTAATTAAGACAAACTACTGAATTGAACTAAAACTAAATCTAACTATTCTAACTATTATGTACAATCTACTAATTACTATTATAATAACTCAAATCAAATATTTAATTACCAGCTGCAATATTACTTATTCACAAATGTACACTATAAACAACCTACAGATTTAATTAAAACCTGCAAAACTTATGTGTTTCCTGCCCTAAGACAACCAAGGATCTCTTTTTGATTTTTATATTTTATGAAAAAGAAATAAACATTACTAAAATTAAACAATCTAATATAAATCTGAAATTAAACAATCTAATATAAATCTTATTAAACTTATATCTATATTAAACTACTTAATAAAAACAGTAAACAACAGACTAGTTGACCTGGAAACGCTCCAAATCTGCCCTGTGTATGATAACTTCTAAGCTGGTCGGAGGAGGAAACTCGCACCAGTTAGTCCATAAGATTTTCATAAACGATAGGTTGTACTGCTCCTTGAAGTGTTTTACAGGACAAACAAGACATAAAATAAAATCATAACAATCTTATGATTATAAATTCCTACAATAAGGGAAACCTGTTATGCAAAAACTTATATATAACAATTCAATTTATGGAGAAGATAAACCTGTCATTCACAAACTGAATTAACAATTGTTATGTCTTTTACCTATTTGGAAGAGACAAGATATGGATAACAGCGATCA
>SNQJ01S0041340.1:55317-82785 GCA_010110895.2 Picea sitchensis | reverse complement strand
TTTTGTAGCCACAAAACTCTGTATGGGCTTGGATGATCAGTCGTCTCCAGCTCCAACTTCTCTACCATCTTTGTAGATACGAGATTATCCATGCTACCACTGTCTACAATGACCTTGCATACCCTGTCCTTGGTCTTGCAAGTGGTCCTGAAAAGTCTGGTCCTTTGGACTGAACTCTCCACCTCTTTCTCGGGTGTCAAAAGGACTTTTCGCATCATCAACGATCTTCTGCCTTCAGCGTCTTCTGCCTCAACATCCCGCCTCTGTGCTTCGGCGATGTGGGCTTCTCCAATGTCCTTCTTTTTATCTGGACACTCGTAAGACTTGTGCCCATTCTTTCCGCATGTGAATCATGTGATTACTCCACCTCTTCCTCTTCCTCTACCTCTAGTACGAGGAAAAGTGTTGTTGTCAGCATAATCTCCTTTCTGCTCAGTATGTTGTCCTCTCTGTTCAACATATGGCTTCCCTCTTTGTGAGGTCCCACCTCTCTCAATTCGAGCCTGAGGTTTCTTCCAGTCCTCCTTGGGCTTCTGGTATTTATCCTGGGCAACTTCTTTGCCTCTGGGATGACTTCTGCCTCGGCCCCTCTGACTCTTCTTTCGGCTCAGCTTCTCTTCAGCTTTCAAATCCATATGATAAGCATCTTCCACTGTTCAGATGGTTACCATGCTCATCTCATCCTGAATATCATATCTCAGGCCATTCATGTATCTGACAACTTTTTCATCATCGCTCTCCCGATGACCTGCCCTGATGTTCAGTTTATAGAATTCCTCACTGTATTCTTTCACTGTCATCAGCTTCTATCTTAGGTTCTGCATTCTCTTGAAATGAGTAATTTGATAGTCCCTGGGGATGAATTTCGCCTTCATCTTCGTGATAATCCTGTCCCAGCTTTTAATCTTCTGCTTGCCCTTGCAGCATCTATCAGCTTGTAGTTCATCCCACCACAATGTTGCATGTCCTTTAAATCTAGTGACAGCATGCTTGACTTTCTTGTCCTCTTCGACATCTTCATAGTCGAAGTATGTGTCTAGAGCTCTAATCCAATCTACAAGCTCCTCTGCATCCAAGTTTCCCTCATAAACTGGAATGTCCATCTTTGCTCTTGCACCCATCCTGGCAATAGCTCTAATCAAATGCTCGTTTGATGCATCTTCAGCTGCAACTTTTTCTTCATGTTCAGCCTCATCTTCGCTCTCAGAATCACTGAGATCCCCCGCACTGACTGTGCGTCTTTGCGTTGTCTCCATGTCTTTGAGTCTAGCTCATAGATCTCGCATTTGTCTCTCCATGACTGGATCTGTCATCTGCCTGCCTCTTCTTCTCAGCATTTCCCTATCCTCTGGATCGGGTGATTGTCTATCTCTCCTTGGCAGCATGGCAAATTCTCTTCCCTGCTACAGAAAGCAAAGAATCTTTCTGTGCTCTGATACCAGACTTGACGCAGCACACGCTCGCAAGCACGTCCGCTCACAGGATCTTCTCTTCCTTTTGGCCCGAAGAACTCCAAACAGTTCTCCCATTTCCCTCTCAGGAAATCTACACCCATAGCAACACTCGTGGGATCCCCTCTTCACACTCGAGGGATCGGACTTCGCGGCTTCGCGAGGTCAGTGGTCGAACATTGTATTCTCGGTTCCTCGAAACCCGACAACCAGTCAACGCTGACCTTTTCCAATCAGGGTTTTCTCTATCACGAATTCGGCACTCGCAACATCAAACAACTCATACCCCTGACTCCCGATACCCGATACGCTGAGCCTCCAACGCACGTGCGAGTTGACTATTCAACTCTTTCACTCCATCGGCATTTCGGAGTTCGCAATGTTGCGAATCCTAATGCGATTATTTCGGGACTTCTCGCCACGAAACTTCGATAACTTGTGCCACCTGTCCACCACTCTGACTTCTGTGGCCCCACACTGTCCTTTGACTATCGGGATATCGCGTTTCATGATTTCGCGATTCCCGTTGCCCAACCTTCGACTCTTCCCCTCATGAAATCCCGATAGGTGATTCTATGAGTGATCCAATGCTCTGGCTGGCTTGGATCAACAGCTCTATCCCTCCTAATATTTTAACCTCTCGAGAATACGTCGATGTATCTCCCCTGCACCTTCTTAAGATCTGACAACTCATGGGAGTTCACAAATTCTCCTTGGGGAATACTGACCATCTGTTCCTCCTTGGCGATTCCTGTGAATAACCAAGCGTTCTTCCACCGAAACTTGTCTATCTGCCCGCAAACTTGCAACGCCTTCTAACCACTCTATGGCACAAGCTCGTGTGCTACTCTTCGACGGTTTCTCAAAGGTCCTATACCTCCTAATCTCTACCAACTCTGAATATTTCAGAGAATCTTGTACGCGCTCCTTGCGGCAGACATTCAACCACTTCCAAGTGTTGAGTCTTCGACTCTGTGCACACCTGCAGCATCAGTCCTTCAACCCTTTCTCAGGTTCGCAACCCTGAACTTCACTCGGCCTGCGCACTCCTTGCATGTCTCATGTGCCCAACTGCACCTTGGGTGAATGAGAACAAAAGCTAAACTACCTAAGCCCCCTGTCAACGCACTCCTTGCGGACACTTCAACTGCACTCCTTGCAGGAACTCTAGCTCAGATAGAGAAACAATTGAAACTCATTCCTTCTTCCCTTCAGACTTCAAACTTAAACATGAAATCATATACACATCATATAAAGAAAATGTATAATAGGAAGCAAACATTCATGAGCATATCATTCAACATCAATACACAGAGAACAACACAAAACCATGAATTTGAATCAATCTCTTCTATTAATCCAAATATCTGTACATGGGTGTTCTTGCATAGCTCTCTGCATGCTCTTGCTCCAATGCTTCTAACTTCAATCTATGTTACAATATACAATGAGGGTGTCTATATCCCGTTTCCCTCTTGCGCTCTCAAGCAGTCTAATCTAGAAATTAAATTCTGTCTACATGCATTAACTTCTATAAATGTCTGCTACCTACTAAGGACGAGAGCAATCTGCTCACGGTCTATTTACATTATACAAGTGCACTTCTTTAAATTGCTACATTTATGTTCACGCAACAATTCCAAGGTAAATTTCAAAATGTGTGTTGGCACTTGTCCAGCTGTCTCTTGCCTTCCGCGCTGGCTCGCTTGATGTAGGCGATGCTCCTGCATCAGAAATCCTTGAGGATTCTTAGTTGCTTGTCAAGATCATGGTGAATACTCGCCATAAGAACAATATCATCAACGTAAATAAGAAGAATGATGACTACACCAGTGAGAGTTGGGTCGACACAACTTGCTTCTTCCAAAAATGGTAGTGGATAAGGGACAACCTTGCTCGACTTCAATATTGTAGTTAATTTATTCTAACTAATCCTCAATGTTCCTAAACTTGGCAATAAATTCGCATACAACCTTATTGAAACAACCATCAACTCATAAAGAAATTTTATCTCTTCCAAACTATCCCAAGGGTTTGTCCTAGATACCATGTCAAAAGCTTTCCTAAAGTCAATGAAACAACAGAGGAGATTCGTTTTATTATTGCAACACTCCTCTGTAGTGATCCTAAGCATAACAAGGTGGTCCATAGTTGAATGATATCCCCTAAATCTAGTCTATCATTGATCTCTTATTTTTGTGGCTTTCTAGCCATAGGTTAATCTTCTTTTCCAAAATAATTCCATACAGCTTCGCTAAAATGGGACTAATCGTAATGGTCCTATAATTAGAGGAAATGCTTTTATATCCACTTTTAAAAATAGGTAAAATGAGTCTTTACATCCAAGGTTTAGGGAAGCCTTGCTTGATTGCTAAATTGAAGAGCTTGTGTATGGGAGGGATGAGGAGAGGCTCTCCGATTTTAAAAATTTCAGCTTGGTAGCCTTCAATGTCCTTATCTTTCCCATTTGTGAGCCTTTTAACCTTGAACTTTATGTCGTTTATAAAAAAAAATTCATCCTTTGTAGGAACGTTTGGAATGGTGTCCATAGAATTAGAGAATACTTAAATACTTTTAAGGTAGGAATTCCATTCCTTCAAGGGAATCATATTATTTTCTTTAGTTTTACGAATTATAATTTTCCTCTAGAACTTCTTAGGATCAAGCTTAGATAGGTGTAAAAGATGATATTTATTTCTATTTATATATTACCTTTTTTTCCTTTTAATTAGGGATTTGTATGTATTTATCTTATCGATTTTTAAGGACTCATTAGAAGCATCCCTGATGGCTTTCCTGACAAGTTTACATTCGTTGTCATATCAAGGGTTGTTTTTTCTATTATTCTTTTTACATGACACATCGGAAGAGAACTTGTTAATGTAAGTGGAAAGGGTTGTTGTCCTTATAAGTTAGAAGATTTAACTCAAAATTAAAGTAAAGATCAACTTTAATTTTGTCAAAAAGAAGGTTCCTTTGATTAACAAGATTTTCTTCAATGGGGATTTTGTGCATGGAAGAGTTTAGAGTTAGGGTTAAAGGTCTATGATCAAATTTGGATTCATGGTTGTTTAAAAGGTCAAAAATTACTAATTGGTTGAATCTAGGGATATCATATATCACATCATCTATGACACTACAACCTAACCCATGAATACAAGTCATCTAGTTGGATTTCGACCACTTCAGTACACCATTGAAAATTATTATCTCTTGAGAACTACAGAGCTTGACTAGCTCTGTACCAAACAAATTTTCGATCAGGTCTTTGGATTTTATTTTGTATATATTAGCTAAAACAAGGTCCTCATCTAGCCATAAAGGAATAGGGTAAGAATCATTGCTTAAAAGAATATCTTGGCTATTTGTAGTTCTTGCATTAAAGTCTCCTAGTAGGAGGATATTACCTTCATTTCTCAGACTGCGAATATCTTGTTCTAGGGTATTATAGGGACAATTGTTATCTAGATTGTTTTTCTTATAAAATGTAGAATTAATAGGTGTGAAATAACAGATTTCTGTATAATATTCTTAGCATTGATGTTTGATATTTCTGTCCAAATGTACTGATTGAGAGAATCCATCTTATGAAGTTTAATGTGAGGAGAAATGTTCTTCTCTATGTGACAATCTATGCCTCCAATCCCTCTTCAATATGATTTCTTGTTCCATGATGACCACAAGATAAATACTTCTATGTTAGGGACCTTAGACTCGTCATGTTCTCACGTTTCAACTGGAAAAATAATATCAATATCACTCAGGAGCCAACTTAATAGAGAACCTTTGCACCATGGAAAGCCATGACAATTACAAAAAGGGATCCGAAGTGTCCTAAACTTTTATTTGTTACTATCATTCTAGTATTTATCATGAATAATAGCTTTTCTATTTCTAATTATTCCCCATTTTCCTTCCTTCTAACTTCTTTTAAATTTTGAACTTCTTTCCTTAATTCAGCCTGGTCTTCTGGAATGAGGTCTTGATTTATAAATATTCCCAACCCTTTTAAGCTTGAATATTTCCTAAGTATGTCATATTTATTGTCATTACAACTTACATTGGCATTGATCAATATATCTTTATGTTCTACTATTTTTCTTAGCCTCTGTGCTTCTATGAGGTAAGTTGTTTCAATTTGTGATTTATTTTTTAGTTCTTTTACTATTGCTAGCATGTCCTCCTCTTTCTTTTCTTTTATATAAAAAATTATAAGGTTCAAGGCTCTTTTGTTACAGTCATTATCCAAATCGATTAGCTTATTCATTTCCTCTTTGATGGGTTTGATATCCAATTTATTTTCTAGACTACTTAGGGCCAAATTGTTAGTTAGTTTTTCTTCTATCTCTTTAAACCTATCTATTAAATTGTGATTTTCTTTGACCTCTTCTTCTTGGGTTGATCGTTTTTGTTTTTCCATTTCTTGCAATATAGCCTCCATTTTCTACAATTGAGTCTTGAACCCTAATATTCTATTATCTATATATGTTTGAATATTGTCTCCTAACAATCTATTATCAAGCATTGCCTATAACTTTCTTTGGAGTTTCACTCCTCTTTCTTCTCTCCTTTTTTCTAATGATTCTATGTGGATTCTATATGTTCATAAATACTATCTAGGGTGAGTTTGCTAGACCTCCATTTGATAGGTTGAGGTTTTGGAATATGTGGTGAAGTGATCATATTGAAAAATAGAGAAAATAAGTAAGAGAAAGAACTTATGCACATGATTTACAAACTACAGAGAACCTCCTCTCCGTTATATTCAAATTAATTGTAGGTATAAACCTCCATTCCAATTCACCACATGTATGAAATTCTCCATTCAAATTCACATCTCAAATTCACCGCAGAGTATAAATCTTCATTCAAATACACCATAAGTATAAACCTTTGTTCAAATTTACAACATTGTAGAAACCCTTCACCATTCAAATGCGCTAATATAGATGATCAACCCCAGTTCAAATTTACCACAAAGTAAAAACGCTTCATCGTTCAAATTCACATAGAATAGAAGCCCTTCACCATTCAAATTTACCATAGAGTAGAAATCCCTCACTGTTCAAATATCAATAAATAAAATTAGAGAAAATAAGTTAAAGGAACTTATGCACATGATTTACAAACCACGGATAACCTCAAAGGTCATATAAATTTATCAATTTAAATTATATAAAATTATGATTCAAATAACAAATAAATTTAATAAATAATAATTTTATTTAAATTTGATAATTTTTGTTATCCTTTCACATGACACTTATGTTATGTTATACCTAAAACACGCATACCCATGAAGCAAGGGAAAGGGAACGTCGAAAAGGATTGAGTAGCATATGTTTTTGTGACCATCATATTTAGTAAGAGAACAAATGATGAAACAAAGATAACATGGAGAAGTGAATGGCATCATAAATGTTTCCAAGTATATAGAAAAAATAAAAGATGTTACATGTGCATACTTTTTAATTCATAATTTGTTACTAAAATGAAATAAAGTACAAGGAAACATTTGTTATCATCACTAATTTACATTAATTGTTAGTAAGATTAACTACACGTATCTTCTCAAAACAATAAATCCCTCGGTATTCCTACGTTATCCTTTAATTACCTTGGCACGCACTATACTAGTGCATAAAACCTATAAGCATATAATACGAGTATTGATGACATTTGTACAGGGTCAATTATGATATCATCTAATCAAACATTGTATGTATATAATTATGTTTAGAGTATAGAAGAATCTACAACTTTGTGACCTCCCTTGTGAAATTACAAAATCATAGGGATGGAGTAGTGATCAAGAATGCAAATTCTATCTGTGCAAACTATGTTAAATAATACATGCATGCCTATTCTTTTTTCAAAGCAAGACATAGGTAGTATCTTTCATTTTTGCATAGCATTCATAGGAGAATGATGGTGGGGCTATGACCAGTTGAGATATGTAGGGCTCGGTTGTAGCTATGTTGGACATAGGGAAGACTCTCATCCCATGTGTGGGGGTGTTTTGAATTGTACATGCGTGGGATATGTATGATCATCTGATTGAAAACCTCAATTTGGCCATTTGTCTGGGGGTGGAAGGCAATGGATTTGGTGAGCCTTATATTCAACAGTGACTAGAGGCTCGACCAGAATGTGTTGAGGAACCGACTGTCATGGTATGAGATAATGGTTTGTGGGATCCCAAAATGTACCCATACTCATTCAAAGAAGAGCTTGGAAGTGGCTTCTGCTGTGATGTTCTTCTTGTAGGCGACTAGAATTGCCATCTTGGAAAAGCGATCAACAACCACAAAAAAATAGTCATTTTCCCTCTTGGTGGAAGGGAGGCCCGACTGTAGTCCATTGAGATGGATTCCCATGATCCATCAGGAGTAGGCAGAGGGGTGTACAAGCCTTGTTTCTTTGTGGTTGGTTTGGCAATAATGCAGGTGGTACAGGACCTGATATACTTGTTGACATCCTATCAAAGTTTTAGCCAGTAGAAATGTTTTAGCAACACTACCACTATCTTTTTGACGCCAACGTGTCTTGCCACCCGACTATAGTGAGATTCCCAAATCAACTTTCCGTGCTCGCTTGATGGAACGCAGAGATGGCCCAGATGACACAACAACCCATCCTGAAGATGGAAATTAGCAACCACTGAGTTGGCGCCTAACATTTGGTAAGTAGTGGAGAAGTTGGGGTCTATCTTATAGAGGTAGGGCCATCCGGAGGTATTGTGGCCGCAAGAGTCTAGCACCGTGGTGAGTGTCGCGATTGGATTTTGGTTGAGGCAATCAAGAACTAGGTTGGTACTTCATGTTTTATACTTGATGTTGAGGTGGAATTGTTGTAATTATGTGGACCAATTCTGATGGCGGTCATTCTGCAATTTGCCTTGGGTCTGCATGAATTGTAGTGGCTTGTGATCAGTCTGGATGACTGTCTCCTTCCCAAGAATGTAATGTCTCCACTAGCGACAAGCTTGCACAATGGAGTAGATTTATTTGTAGTAAGTAGGATACTTACGGACAACATCTGATAGTGTCTCATTATGATATGCCACGATGTGGTCATGTTGAGTGAGAACAATGCCCACAACATAGTATGAAGCATTTGTCTCGATCTCAAAGGGATTTGGCAGGTCCGGTAATGAAAGTACTGGGGATGATCATAAACGATTCTTCAAGTCCTCGAAGGATTTTTTTTGGGATAGGCCCCACACAAATTTTTCCTTACCGCCACCCCTGGTTACTTGGCTGAGGGCCCATGCGATATGAGAGAATTTGAACACGAACTTGCGATAGAAATTGGTGAGGCCCAAGAAGCTTCGAAGTTCAGTGAGTGTGGTTGGGGCTGGCCAGTCACGAATGACCTGGATCTTGGTTGGATACACATGCACGCCATGTTGATCAACGGTGTAGCCTAAGTAAAGGACCCTGTCCATGCCAAAGGAACATTTTTCCAAGTTTGCATATAATTTGTGTTGCCGCAGGGTGTGTAAAACCTGTTGAATATGCTGCAAGTGTTCCACCCAAGTCTTGTTGTAGATGACAATGTCATCCAGATACACCACTACAAAATTATTGGTGAAAGGTCATAGGATATCGTCCATCATCCTCATAAAATTTGTTGGATCATTTGTCAAACCAAATGGCATGACCAACCATTCAAAAAGACCTTCTTTTGACTTGAAGGTGATCTTCCATACATCTGTCTATTCTATTGGGACTTGGTGGTAGCCAAACTTCAGATCAATCTTACTGAAGTATTTGTCCCCCATGAGTTGATCAAGGAGGTTTTCGATTTGGGGAATCAGGTATTGGTTTCAGACTGTGATTTTATTCAGGGCTCGGTAATCAATGCATAGTTGCCAGGTCCCATCTTTCTTATGCACCAACACGATTGGGCTCCCACAAGGTGATAAGATGGGATGGATGCACCCCTTGTGGAGTAGTTCTTGGATCTGCCTCTTGATCTCCTTGTTTTATAACAAAGAGCGGTGGTAGACTGGACCATTAGGTAGTGGTGTGCCTGGGGTCAGATCAATGAGATTCTTGACCTGACAGTGCAGAGGTACCCCGGTAGGAGAAGAGAAGATATTTGAGTATTCTTCCACGAACTTATCCACTTGCTTCTATTGTGTGGAGATATTGTTCGCGGAGGCCCTGGACGTGGCTGCGATCTTTCACTCACTCTGAGAGCGAATCATGAATAAGACAAATTTCCTGGTCTGAGAGATGACCTTCCTACATTGCTTGGTAGAGATCAAGGAAATAGCACTAGGAGGGACTGCCTTGGGTATCCTGTACAATTTCCTGTTCAAAGTAATAATAACACAACGAGGCCTAGACTCATATACAACAAGACATTTCCATAAATAAGATTGACCCAAAAGAACATTACAAACTTTGAGAGGAGAAACATCACACAATACCTTGTCTTTGAAGGGCTTGATGTCGTACAACAGTCGACACTGTTGGCTGACGTGGAGATCTCTTTCTTGGCGGAGCCATTCAATGGTGTAGGGTTGTGGGTGCGGCGTTGTTGGCAAGGCCAACCGCTTGATGACCTCTACTGAGATGAGGTTCTTCTGGATACCGCTATCAATGATGAAGTGTAGTGGGGTGCCTTTCATCCACATCTGTGAATGAAAGAGGTGCTCACCTTCTTTTGGCTCGTCTGGCTCACCATGCTAGAGCTTGGTGGTAGCAATGGTGGAACTGGGTTCCATGCCAATGATCCGTATTCCCCTTTCTGGTTTTGACTCAGAGTCAGAACCCACATCTGATTCATAGGCTTTCACTTCAGCCACCAGCAACTGCTTTGAGTGGCAATCAAAAGTGTTATGCCAAGGGCTCTTATGGAAGTCGCACCACTTCCCAGTATCTTTCTTTGTCTTTCTGGTGTCCTTCTTTTCTTGCGGCTTGGAGTGGTTTTCTTGATACTATCCATATTTTCTTTTTCCTTTGTTATGTGGGTTGGGGCCACCCTTTCCTAGCTTTTCTTGTGAGGGGTTCCCAGGCCCAAATTGTCACGTTTTTTGTTTCAGCTTTTGCTCGATTTTGACAGTATATTGATAGGTCATGCCCAAGGAAGAGATGTCCAAAAATTCAATTTCAGTATCTATGTATCTATGCAGAGCACCGCGATACTTGAGCACTAGATGTCACTCCGAATATTTGATACCCAGCTTGGTGCACAAGGTATGGAAGATATTTGTGAACTCTGGCACTGCTTGATCTCTTTCTTGCCGCAGTGTGGTCCATTTGGTATACAAGTCATCATAACTTCCGACAGGGTAGTATTTTTCCTCAATAGCATCCCTGAAGAATTCCCAGGTGGCTGTGACTATGAATAATGAGGGTTCCTTTGTTTTCTTTTTCTCATAGAAAGTTTCCCACCAATATTTGACATGGGGAATGACTTTGAGGAGCGCAAAAGTAATATTTTCTCTATTTGAAAAGTTATGGACATAAAAATACCCTTCTAGTAGATTCAACCACTTGTCTACAATATCTGTGTCTATCTAACCTTCAAATATAGGAATATCGAAGTTTATTTGTACCTTGAAGGGGGAAGCACCTGCACTCGAGGAAGATGCGTCGCATGTTGGTAGTCACTGAAGGATTTGCGTGAAACTATCCAGCATCTCGTTCCTCTGTTGCATGAGGGATTCCTCAAGAAACATTTTGAAATTATCTCTTGTCCCTTCATATTTATTTTCTCCTACCATGAGAGGTCGTTTGGGCATGCAAGATATTTTGTCCTCAAGAGAAACAAGCTCGAGACCCAATTCTTTGTACCCTGACCTCATTGGGGACATGCATAAAGATGACAAGGAGCAGACCGCCCTAATACCACTTATCTGCATTTTATGAGAAGAACGAAATGAATACATACTATTAAAAGATGCTTAACACAAAATAACAAAGATACAATAAAACTGGCTTTTTATTCAATAAAGAAATAAGCTGAAACTATAAAATGCAGTGGAAAACAAGCTTGTTGGAATGGTGGTGGCTTATCTCTGAGAAGAGATGTGACGACTACGTTCATTCGCAAGAACATGATTACAATGAGGCTCTAAAGGTATTTTTTAAAATAAGCTAGAATTTCACAACCCTAGACATCCAAAATACCTAACCCTAGGAGATGAAGTGCCAAAAGTCATGTGGGCCCCATTTGGGTAAGTTAGTACATCAACTTCCTGGGGTCGTACCTTTTGCATACGATCTTCGTTTGGGGAACATGATAGCTCGTTGGAAAGGTATAGTCGAGGAGATTCATTTTGAGGGCTCAATCAGATCCTTCAACCATCATTGAGAATATCGATTCTGAAAAACCTTCATATAGGCCCTCAAAATGGCCCTGGAAGTTAAAAACTACTGAAAATAGTAAATTACCAAAATTGCCAGAAAATTGTTTTGAGCTAGTTGGAAAAGGTGGGTGGCCATCGATATCCACCTGGATCATGCACGTAGGAATAAAGCATTGTGGTGAGTGCAACAATGGGAGGGCGACTGAGGTAGTCAACGACACGATTTGTGCTTCCTATTTTATAATTGATGTTGAGGTGGAACTGATGTAGGTATGTGGACAAATTTTGATGGTGGTCGTTATGCAACTTCCCCTGTGTCTGTATGAATTGTAGAGGATTTTTATTAGTGTGGATGATTGTCTACTTTCCCATAATGTAATGTTTCCATTGATGATAGTATTGCACAATGGAATACATTTATTTGTCATAGGTGGGGTATTTCCGGACAGTATATGAGAGTGTCTCACTATGGTATTCTACTGGATGACCATGCTGAGTGAGAACTATTCCTACAACATAGTTGGAGGCATCAGTCTCCATATCGAACGATTGTGGCAGATCGGGTAAGGAGAGTACTAGAGTTGAGCACAAGTGATGCTTCAGATCATTAAATGCTTATTGTCGTGCATTCCCCCATGCAAAATTTTCCTTGTCACCGCCCTTGGTTACTTGGCTAAGGGCTCATGCAATATGGGAGAATCCCAACACAAACCTTCGGTAGAATTTGGCAAGTCCTAAGAAACTATGTAGTTTCGTTAGTGTGGTCGTGACTGGTCAATAACATATGACTTGGATCTTAGTTGGATCCACATGTACCCCATGCTCATCAATAATGTAGCCCAAGTATTGGACCTTGTTCATGCAAAAGGAACATTTTTTCAAGTTGGCATATAGCTTGTGCTACCATAGAGTGCCCAAAACCTGTTGAATATGTTGCATGTTCTCTTCCCAAGTTCCGTGGAAGATGAGGATGCCATCCAGATATAACACCAAAAAAGAGTTAGTGAAGGGTCTCAATACATCATCCATCAATCTCATGAAATTTGTTGGTGCATTTGTTAATCCAAAGAGCATGACCAACCATTCAAAGAGACCTTCCTTAGATTTGAAAGTTGTCTTCCATACATCAGTTGCTTCAATGGGAACCTGGTGGTAGCCATACTTTAGGTCAATATTGTTGAAGAATTTTTCCCCCTTGAGTTGGTCAAGAAGGTTATCAATTCGAGGAATCAGGTACTGGTTTTTTATAGCAAGATTTTCCTCACCCCATGAAACGTGCTCAGAAGGCATTTTCCATTTCCCTATGCAGACTTGAAGTCCCTTTTTGCAGTTCCTAGAGACAAAAATTGTATTTTTTCATATATATGTACCCTAATATCTCTACAACACGCGTATACATAGGTTGAACCATTATAACATGCATACATTGGGTTTTGTGCCCAAAATTATAAAATGGTGTCGAGTTTCCATGTCACATCTAGAGATCCATGATCCATGACCTTCCATATTCTGGAAACATTTCGACTTAGCCCTTTAGTTCCATTTGAAGGCTATAAATGGGCCATATCCAAGTTGTGGAAGAGAGGAGAAGAATTCAACTTTGAGAGAAAAGTTACTCTGGAGAAATTATTCACTTCATATTGAGTCTGCATCCCTTTGTCCTTTTAAGTATGAACACATTGTTCAACCCCCAAGCTCTTCCCTATTTGATGGAGAACCTCATTGTCTCTCTTATATGAGATTGTCTTTGGTGGAGGATTGAAGTGGTGGAGGCCCAGCTGGAAGGGACTTAGTTTCTCGGTTTCGAGACGTGACGATACAAAATTTTGTCATTCATATACTTATGTTGTTCATATTTTAATAGAAATACTATTTTCTTGTCCAATTAATGTCTACCAAATATTTGAATTGTTATTCAATGGGTGTATCTGTTATGAATATTGATGGATTATGTTTGTATATGTGCTAACTTTATATATTATCACCATATGCTTGCATATCTTGGCTCTTGAGGACAAGTTGCAAATGTATAGCTTTGAGTCAAGTGATCAACAGTGGAACTCATCGAACGTCTAGACGAGGTAGGCTCTTTATCTTGTCTTGTTAGCATGTTTGTTTATATAGCATACTTGAGATTAGAGTTGATTTTTGTAGTCATTTTAGTCTGTTGTGGTTTACCCCATGCCATAGAGTGATTTTCCTCATAACAGAATTGGCGACCATACTAGGGATATAATCTTCTTTTCAGGGTTTGGAGTGTTTTTCTCCTTTGATTGCTCTCAATTATATTGAGTTTTTTGTCATCTGATTGCTTGACATCCTATGTTCAATTTGAGTATGAGATTCTTGGCGTTATCCTTAATCTGGAAGTGTTTTAATACATATATGTTGGTTTCCCTTGATAGATGTGTGCATACACAAGTTGTAGTTCTATAGGGAGCGTGCATATGTGGTGTTCTCCTGAACAATCACGTACATCATATTTTTTTGCTTGATTGCTCGGTTTGATGTTTTTTGGGTAAGTGTTGATGGTTGCCGAGTCTTATTAGTTCTCTGTCATAACTTTTAAGTGCCTTCAGAGTGATAGGAAACCTTTATTTCGTTGAATTTTCAGGCGGTTTTTTCTTTCTCATCAATTTTTTCATTGGTTGTCCTTTCATCTTGGGTTGGGTGTTTGCTTCTTGATATCATTCTTGGTTTGTGTCTTTTTGCTTACAGTAGGGCCTATATATCAAGTTGTTGTTCAGTCCTTGAATTTTCATTTCCTTATATTGAAAATACAAAAAATATACATTTTGCATTGTTGTCATTTGATCTTTTGGGTTCTTGTCGTTGATCTTAGTACATGAATGGAAAGATTGCATCTTATTTGAAATTGCAGAATTGAATTGAAAGTTGCATTTTGAAAATCTTATCATTTATTGAGAATTGAATTTAGGACTTTGCATTATATTCATATTCATCTCTTTTACTTGCTGAGTCATAACATCATCGGTATCACGACCACACCTTTTGAGTAAACAAAGCCTCTAAAAGTAACACTGATAAATTTAAAATTGATTAGAAATGATTTTTTTTTCAAGGTTCACAAACTAGCTTAAGATTTAGAGCTTTGGAATAGGATTTTGTGAGTAAACTTCTCCAAGGCTATTAAACTCAACATATGTGTCTGACAAAGGGAGTGATGAAATCCATTGTATAAATGGTGACGTTAGGAGGCTCTTCTCACACCGGAGTTAAGCACGAGGTCACATGAAGTTGGTTGAGGAGATATACATCCAATACCTTCTTAGCGTCAGAGATATTTCTAGGGATCTATTCATATATGGGGGTCTTGTTAGTACCTTTACTTCTGTGAGAGGTGGTTCTTTCAAGATTTTGGGCTTTGCTACCCTGCCCATACGGTGGACCTGACTTACGACTGTTCGCCTGCACATTTGTTATATCGTGGTGACTTAGTTGCTTGACATAGGTATCCACATAGGTTACTTGCAAGGGTTACTATATAGGTACCCTGGGTCAGATAAGCATCAGACAACACACAACCTTTATGGAGAATTACCTCTCTGGGGGGATCTGATCAACTGCGTTGTTAAGTCCACGAGGGCCATTATAATTGATTCTAATACCTCCAATATTTTGAAGGGAGTCTCAGGCCCCTCTTAGGTGGGGCATACCTACTTTAGTGAGGGAGGCCTCTTTCAGCCACTATATCTTGTTTGTGTGCATATTAGCCTTTTTGTTTATTTTGGTGTGCTCTTTGATTGTTAGTTGGCCTTAAGATTTTGTACTGCGTCGTGAGTTTTCATTTCTATGGTTAGTGGAGCCCTTGTGACTCCCTCAGTTAGCATTACCTAGCCCATGGTCTTTCCTCATTCCATGGAGATGAATCATTTTGTATTTCCAAATGGTACGTCAAATCATGATTCTCAGCTAATACCTTGGGCCTCTAATCATTTTTCTCATGGTATTCCATACATGTATTTTCACTTGCCATCCTCTTTCTCGTCTCCTTATGTGAATCTTAGTTTTGGGTTTGGAGGCATGATGCCTCCTTTTTCTCCCTTTTCGTTTGGTGGGAATCATATCCCTCAACCAACTCTTACGGTAGGAGGTTAGAATCTTCCTTCCTATGGATCCAATCCTAGCTTCAATTTTCTAGGAGCAAGTTCTCAAATGGGCGGCCATTCTACTTATTACATCCTATCCATCTATCCTTCTTACGCTATGTTTGTTCCTACGAACTCTTTTCCCATAGTGGATCTCCATTTCTACTCTGGTGTTTCATCCAGGGATAGTCAGTTTTATAGTATGGGAAACCCCCTTCACAGAGTTCCTTCCTTCGGGGGCAACATATATCCTTACCCGAGTAATCTTTGTCATGTCACTTTCTCTTCGCAAGTGGCTTCCTTGGTGATGATGCCCTTACAACCCTTTATGAATCAGTTTGGAGGAGGATACTATCCTTCCAGACAAGTCCATGGTGTATACTAGAACCCTTCCTAGACGAAAATTTCTCAAAACCAGTCTTTCCCGGAACCTTGGTCTCAAATGTCGCAACCAATTGCTGCCACCAGTCGATTCACTACAAGTCATACTGGCATTATATCACCAAACTCATCTAGTCATGTTGGAGATAGGTCAACAACCTTTGCAAGTCACATTGAAGACCAACAACTAGCCACTGCATGTCACAATGGGGGCACTACTCTAGTCATTGCTAGTCACACTGTGCATACATCACCAACCTCTACTAGTCATGTTGGGGATTCATCACCAACCTCTGCAAGTAATGTTGGAGATATTCTACTAGTCTCTGCAAGTCATGTTAGGAGCATGTCACCATCCACTGCAAGTCATGCTGGGGGAATTCATGCGATCGAGAAGCCTATATGTATAAGACGTAATCCCAACTTCCTTTGTAGGATTTTCAAAGGAGATCACCTTGCTCGTTTGTTCCCTGCTACTGTTGTGGTACAAGAAGCATGGTCCTTTTCTGGGGGCCCTTCGGGTTCTGAGTTGTCTTTGGTTTTCCAACATTCTAATCCTTCTTTCGCTGATATAGCGATCATGCTGATGCAATATTCAACTGACACCACTCTTCTTTTGGGGGCTAATTGATCTCTTGACCATGTTGTCTCGCATCTTGTTCAACCAGCGGTCGTGTCGATGAAATATTCGACCAACACCAATCTTGTTTTTGGGGATGATCTGTCTCTTGACCTTATTGTATCATATCATATTCAACCAATGATTGAAGAAGTGGTCATGCCGATGCAATATTTCGTCGATCCCACTCTTCTCTTGGAGAGTGAAAAGTCTAAGGAAGTGACATTGTCAATGCAATCTTCGGTCAATCCCACTCTTCTTTTGAGGGGTGATGTGTCTTTCGACTATGTCCATAGCATTTCTAGTCTTGTAACTTATAAACAATGGAGAATTCCACTCTCTCTTAGTACACTCCCTCTGAGTCCTAGGATGGTTTCCTTTGATTGGAATGATCTTGTAGAGCCTCAACTTCCTTCTTCTACACCCTTCCAGATAAGGGGAATTATTCGATATATTGTATATAAGGTAACCTCTGCAAGTATTTTATCCTCCTCGACTTGGAAAGATTTGGGTTTTCCCAATATTGTTTCAGTTATCTATGAGTTGCTTACTTTTGAAAGAAGTTCTACACGAGATCCATGGCCTCCCCCATGATATGTTGCTTAGAAAATTATCCCACAAGTCTTGTAAAGCTCTTTTCCAACTCTCTCAAAAAGTGAAAAGATTGTCGAGTGAACTTGTCTCTTTCACACTCGTAAATTGGATTTGAAATAATGTCTATTTGGTGTAAGTTTAACCCTTTTTAGGTCCAAGTAGACTAATTTCAAAAAAGGAATACTCTAGTCACTAGTGGCTAGAAGAGTTCTCCTGGGTATTAGTTTATACTTTTTCAGGCCTAGAGGACTAAATTTATGAAAAAGGACATTCTTTGGAGTTAAGTTGTAATTGCATCTCATTCTCTTGCTTGCAGTATTGAGCCTATTTTCGGTTCTCACTTTCTCATTATAATCCTATCACCTCAGCAGTTTGCATCATCATCCAAGCAGAGCCTTGATTATATCCTTTCAATCTTGACAGCCTATACCCCAAGAGGAAACATTCCCCTAAGTGTCCATATCCTGCATGCACCTCCTTTCATTGAGCATAAGTATGTTCTACTGTTGGGATCAGTTTCTTACTATTTCCTCTTCTGTATCATAGCATTCATTTGAATATGAAAAAACAAAAAAAGACAGGCGGGAAAAGAATATTATCCGATGTTGGCAGAATTTGTGTCTCCTTTGAACAAAGCACAAAATTTTGAGTCCACTTCTCATCAAAATTTTGGGTTTGGCATGACCTTAGGAAGTTGGGCTTGTTACATAGAGTTTACTCCCCTGACTACTTACTCTTCTAGTCCCTATGGAGAGTTTGATTGGTGCCTCCTACATCACAAAGTTTCATCATTAATTCTATGCTTCCAGAGTCATCTATATGTCTCATGCTCTTATTCAAAGGATGTCTATCAACCTGTGTCGGCCATTTCTCAGAACTCTTGACTTTGCATGTCAGCCATACCCTCAGTGTGTCTCATAATTACATGAATTTGTATTCCTACCGTGTGCCCTAGTCCTACTTTCCTTATGGGTAGGTAACCTTGAACCCAATAGTCGACATCTCCTCATTGGTCGCTGACTGGGGGGTTTCCCTTGTATTCGATGGCAATAAAAATATTCACACATTGGGATTCATGTAGTGTCTTGGTATCCATTAGCCTTATTGGTTGTTTCATCACCTTTTTCAACAATTTTACTTATTGGTTTCTATTCATAGGGTCTTTTTCATGCACTGCTTGCATCTGGTGCATGCAAAAGATGCACAAGGTCATTGGTTCGTGAACACGTTCTTCTTACGAGTTCCTCCAAATAATCAAGCTCATGATTTGTACCTCATGATGACTAATGAGAGATGCCTTAATTTTCTCCTTTCAATGGGTCTCCTTCCATTGATTTCATCTCATATATTTTGGAAATTAGGCCTAGAGTCCTATGAGTGCCTAGAGGCTTGTAGTCGTCAATGGAAGGTTCTATCACCATCGACAGTTGGGAATACATCAATGTCTCATGATCAATGGATTCTTCAAGTGTTCAACCTCAACTACTTTATTCACACATGTAAGAATGTACTTGGTGCCTTGATACCTAATTTCATTATCGGTAGGTTGTCTCGCATGTGTTAATGATATACCTTAATGACCAGTAATCAAATGAAGTCTCATCGTGTTTAACCTCAACTCCTTTATTCACATGATGTATACTTGCACCTTTGGCGGATCGTGTATAAGAATTGAAGACATCAGTTCATGGTCACAACTTTTCTGAGTTGTTTCTATCATTCATTGGACCAGTACCTATATGACTTCAGTGATCATGGGAGATATGATTGTACTCCATTGTATATAAATATCTTCAGATTAATTTTGAGATTGGTTTTCACCAGGCCTTGTTCATGACTATGACATCCTATGGCATGTATCTACTTTGGCATTTCCTATACATGGCCATGAATAATTGTTTGGTATATTTCCACATGGATCTACAATGTAATTCAAATTGGCAGCCATGTGTACAAAGTCAATATGGATTGTAATATTCTTATGAGCAACTAGTTCGTCCAGATAGGTCTCCATTACTCCACTTTTGGGAATTATAATGTATTTTGGACATCGTAGATACTCCTCTAAACTCACACATTAGATGGCATCTATTATAGCAATATTTTCCTTACCCCATGCAATGTGCTCAAAAGGACTTTTCCATTTCCCTATGCAGACTTGAAGTCCCTTTTTGAAGTTCCCAAAGATAAAAATTGTATTTTTCCACATATACGCACCCTAACAGCTATACAACATGTGTATACATAGGTTGCACAATTACAACCTGCGTACCTCAGGTTTTGTGCCTAAAATTAAAAAATGGTGTCGGATTTCCATGTCACGTCACGAGATCCATGATCCTTGACCTTCCATATACAAGAAAATTTCCGACTCGACCCTTCAATTCCATTTGAAGGCTATAAATGGGCCATATCCAAGTTGTGGAAGAGATGAGAAGAATTCAACTTTGAGAGAAAAGTTACTATGGAGAAATCATTCACTTCATATTGAGTCTGCATCCCTTTGTCCTTTTAAGTCTGAACACATTGTTCAACCCCCAAGCTCTTCCCTATTTAATGGAGAACCTCATTGTCTCTCTGATATGATCTTGCCTTTGGTGGAGGATTGAAGTGGTGGAGGCCCAACTGGAAGGGACTTAGTTTCTCGGTTCCGAGACATACCGACATGAAATTTTTTCATTCATATACTTATGTTGTTCATATTTTAATAGAAATACTCTTTTCTCATCCAATTAATGTCTTGCAAATATTTGAACTGTTATTATGTGGACGTATTTGTTATGAATATTGATGGATTATGTTGTTATATGTGCTAACTTTATATATTATCACCATATGCTTCTGTATCTTGGTTTTTGAGGACAAGTTGGATGTGTATAGCTTTGAGTCAAGTGCTCAATGATGGACTTCATCGAATGTATGGACAAGGTAGGCTCTTTATCTTGTCTTGTTAGCATGTTTTTTTATATAGAATACTTGAGATTAGAGTTGATTTCTGTAATCATTTCCATCTGTTGTGGTTTACCCCATGCCATAGAGTTTTTTTCCTCGTAACACGGTTCCCGACTATGATTTTTTTTAATGCTCTGTAATCAATGCAGATCCGCCATGTCTCGTCTTTCTTCTACACCATCACAATCGGACTTTCGCAAGGGGAGGAGTTGTGTCAGATGTGCCCCTTTTGAAGCAGCTCTTGGATATGGCACTTGATTTCATCATTTTCCACCAGCGATCAATGATAGACTGGTCCATTAGGCAGCAGTCCACTGAGGGTTAGATCAATTGGATGCTTGACTTGACAGTGTGTCAGTACCTCGGTGGGTGAGGAGAAGATGTCTCTATACTCTTCCACGATCCCCTACACTTTCTTCTGCTATAAAGGGAGGCTCTGTGTAGAGGTCACGGATGTGGCAACGACCTTCTACTTACCACATGCATGGATCACAAAGAAGACAAACTTCCTAGTCTATGAAATGACCTTACTAAATTTCTTAGTGGAGATTAAAGAAATAGTAGTAGCTGGCACTACCTCTGGTGTCCTATACAATTGTCTACCCAAAGTAATAATAACACTGCAGGGTCTAGAGTCATATACAACATGTTGCTTCCACAAATATGGATTGCCTAAAAGAAGATCACAAACTTCAAGGGGAGAAATATCACACAATACCTCGTCTTTGAAGGGCTTGATGTTGTAGGGATGACGACATTATTGGATTATGTGGAGATCTCGTCCTTTGTGAAGCCACCCAATGGTGTAGGGTTGTGGGTGTAGTGTTATTGGTAGGTCCAACTGCTTGACAACCTCTATTTAGATTGGGTTCTTCTGACTGTTGATATTGATGATGAAATGTAGCGAAGTCCCCTTTACCCACATATCTGAGTGGAAGAGGTGTTCCCCTTCCTTTGTTTATTCTGGTTTGCTTGGCTAGACTTTGGTGATAGTGACAATGGCATTGGGTTTAGCATCGATGATATGCTTCCCACTTTCTGGATTCGATTCAGAGTTAGAATCTACCTCTGACTCAGAAGCTTTCAACTTGACCACCAGTAACTACTTGGAGCAACATTCTTCGATGTTGTTCCAAGGGATTTTATGGTATTCACACCACTTTCCCATGTCCTTTTCCGACTTCTCATTACCCTTCTTGGGTTGCAGCTTGGACTAGTTATCCTGAGAGTGACCATATTTTCTTTGTCCCTTGTTTGGTGGGTTGGGACCACATTTTCCCTTCTTTGGCTATGAGGAATTTGCAAATCCTAACTCTCACCTCTTCTGTTTAAATTTCTACTCAATCTTGTCAACATATGTATAAGACACACCTAATGATGTGATGTCTAGAAACTCTATTTATGTTTGAATGTATATGTGCAGACACCCATGGTATTTGATCACTAGATGTCATTTAGATTCTTTGATACCTAATTTGGTGTGTAGAGTATGGAAAATATTGGTGAAATATGGTACTGTCTAGTCCCTTTCCTGATGCAACGTGGTCCATCTTGTGTACTGATCCACTATTATCCCATCTATTGAAATAATATACCCCAAATAGTGGATCTTTTTTTATCACAAAAGATGCACTTAGTTTGGCATACAACTTGTTCTCTCTTAAAACTTGCAACACCATTCTTAAATGATGCTCATGTTCCACTTTTGTCTTGGAGTAGATGAGAATATCATCTAGGAAAACATTCACAAACTTGTCTAGGTATTCCCTGAACACTCCATTAATCAAGAATATAAAAATAGTTGGGGAATTTGATAGTCCAAATGGAACTACCGTAAATTCATAATGCCAATATATTGTTCTAAACGTTGTTTTTCTGATATCCTCTTCCTTTATCCTCACTTGATGACAACTTGATCTCAAGTCAATCTTGGAAAAGATTTTTTCACCTTCTAGTTGATCAAATAAATCATCAATCTTTTGCAAGGGATATTTTTTCTTTATGGTGACATTGTTTAGCTTCCTTAAATCAATACACAACCTTAAGGTTCAATATTTCTTCTTCACAAAAAGAACTAGGGCACCCCAAGGTGACACACTTGGGAGTATATACCCCTTCTTCAAAATTTATTCAAGTTGCATTTGCAACTCTTTTCAATTATTGTGTGCCCATTTTGTAAGGTGTCTTGGACACTGGATCATCCCTTGCCACATGTCAATAGAAAAATCGATGTCTCTATTTGGTGGTAATCCTAGGATTTCCCTAAAAACATATTCAAAATATTTCAAGACTTGATAGTCTTCAATACTTGCCACTTTATCTCTAATTGCCTCTTTCATAAGGGCTACAAAAATATGGCATCCCTTCTTGAAACTATTTTTGAGCTGCATGGATGAAATTTCTGTAATATCTACATCTCTTGGAGTGCCTTGAACTTTTCCCTAGTGCCCCTCGTCATCAAGAAAAATGAGTGTCTTGTTGTAGCAATCTATAACAACATGGTGTTTCTCCAACCAATCCATGCCAATTAGAAAATCATATGAACCCAATTGTATAATATTCACATCTACCTTTGTGTTGAGTCCATTGATGTCTATTGAGAAATATTCAACATTTCCCATGTTGACATGTATCCCTACGAATTCCTCTTCGTGGTTGTAGGACCCTTGGGAATCCTCCATGCCTATAGTTCTCATACAAGAACCAAACTTCCTTCCTGTACCTCAAAATTATGTAAGAAAAATGTGCATGCAATAATGTTTTGTTAGACAAAAATATATACAGTTCTAGAAAAAGAATGCATAAATTTTCTTGCTCTTTAATGACACTATTCATGTTATTTTTAGTTAAATTCAAAATTGATACTCAAATTAAATTTTTGGGTTGATAGAAGGATTCTCCTCCTCACAACCTTTCCATCAACTATTTGTTTTCCCAAATCTCAGGTTCAAGCTAAAATTTATGGTCTACAAAAGTTTTGATTGTTTTCCCATTTTTACCCTATCTGGTATATGTGCCTTCATTCTCTTCCTTCACATTTTTGTGTACCCAAATCCAAAATCTAGATCTTTGAATGTATTCTATGGTTCATAAGCTTTCCATAGACTATTCATGTGCCCCAAACAAACTTTAGAGCAAGAATTTATGCCCTCTAGAAGCAAATTGGTACCTAAAATATACCTTGTACTATTTAGGATGTAACTTCTTCATACAAGCATTGTTCTGCGCTTAGAATATCTCATTGGAAATCTCTTCTTGAGCTATTTTATTTAAGTAGTAAAGACATGGTGAACCTTAGCACACCCTATTCATGTAACTTTTGACTACCTAAAAACATCGTTTAGGCCCTCAAAAATTCCCCGCAAGTTGAAGACCTACAAAAACTACAATTTTACATGGAAAATTAATAGTTTTCCTACTGTAATAGACCATAATTCGAACTCGTGACCTCACGAAACATTTTTTCACCCCTTTTCCATCGAGAGAACCAAGTTACCCTATGTCCGGACTTCCCTGAATCCCACGGTCCGCGAACCAATCTCAATTCTATCAACTCTTTCTCTTTATGGATGATTCTCCCAAATGGGTCAACTTAACACACCTTCAGAATCCCCTGCCAGCCACAACCCATGAGCCAATCAGATTCCTTTTTAGACTATTCTCTATGGACAGGTCAAGTTACATGCCATCAAGATCTTCCCTGACCTACAATCCATAATCCTAACGACTTTATCTTCGTGGTCACTTCCATTTTGTATCCCTTTACCTTTGCAAAATTTTCCCTACGATTGTCAACACACAATATTTAGATTTTCCCATGAGTCGCAACTCAAAAACCTTCGCTACCTTTCCTTCATGGGAATTTCTTTGCGACTATCAAAACACAAACTCAAGGTTTTTCAGTGAGCCACAACTTGTAAAACTATGTGTCCTTTCCTTCGCGGACATTTATCTGCGACTACCAATATACGAACTTTAGGTTTTCCCATGAGCCCACACCCAAAAGACTATGTGGAACCTTCCTTGTGTACATTCCCTTGCAACTTCCAAAACACAGAATTAATGTTTTTCCCATGATTCCTATTGGAACAGGGGCAGACCCAGGGTTCGGCTCTAACAACGCACTAGCAAGTCCTAAGTACTGGCCCTTTCAGCAACACCTACGAATTAGATGTAGTCTCACCCGAAGTAGCTATAGGGGGTTGCAGGACACAGGTGTATACAACCAAAGGAAATGAAAAATGGATCCAATACAACAACAACACAACATTTAGATATCATTTACCAACTTAAACCTACTTCGCACAGTATACCTCAGATCTAGCATAATAATGCAATAACAGAGCAATCAGAAGACAAAGAACACGACATTAACCACACAACAACAAGATATACGTGGTTCACCCTCTCCCTAGGGCTACGACCACAAAAATGTGTTTCTTGATATTATATAAAACATACAGTTCTATCTGCGCTCTTAGCTTGCAGATTTCTCTCTTCTTCTCTTTCTCCTCTCCCCTCCCTGTGCACCCAACTGCAAGGTTGATCTTCGCACCCAGCTGAAGATCTTACAACACAGACTTTTCTCACCACACGATACTTCCCTCTCTCATCAATAATAACAACCATTCAAATAACATAATCTACCCGATCCCAGGTCCTCTTGACCTTTATTTATACATTACATTAACTCTCAGACAACCTTAGGCTGAAACCTAGGTGTCAAAACCCTAGATACCAAAGCCCTAGGTGTCTAAAACCCTAGGTCAACTTGATCCATGTTTTTTGGGATTCGCCAGCCTATCTTTCCTTCCTTCCCACGAAGTACTCCAAAGCATCTACCAGTGGCTTTTTTCGCTTGATGAGTTGTCCATGATCCATATTCCTTGTTGATTTGTTCTTCTCTATCTTCTCATCCAATGGCTCGCTCTCTCGTACTTCACTCCTTCTTTTCTGATTCTTTGGCCACGTCGACCTAATCTCAATCAATATGTCTTCGTGCAATTTGCATTTCATCTTTCCTCTTCATTTTTTCTTGTTTTTATTCTCAATCCATACCCAAGGGCCAATAGGCCCCCAACACTCACCTGTGACTCGTCCCGAGGCACTTTGATCTGAACCTTCTACTTTAGTTTAACTTCAGACTGCACAATGCAGCCTGTGCTTTTAGCTCTGCTCCTCCCCACTGTGTGCAGACTATATTTTTTGTGTCTGATACCCAGTTTCAACTGCACTTGGTACCTAGACCCTTCTCCTTCTGCTTCTATTGAGAGCTGCGAGGAAGTTGGTTGTCATAGTACAATTTCAACTAACTCCCATTCACCCAACCTTCCTTCCATTCTCTATTCAAACTCTTCGACTATGCAGCTCCTCCTTCTGTAACATAAGAAACCTCGTATGGTCCCAGCCAATGTGTTCTGAACTTCCCTGGATGCTTCATGAACTTGTTGTCATATACCAATACCAAATCTCATTGCTTAAAGGATTTCTTCATGATGTGTCTGTCATGGTAAGCCTTCTCTCATTCTTTCTGTACCTGCTGATGGAATCTTGCAATAAATATGTCTTCCTCGAGCTCTACCAACTACGCAAGTCTATCTTGCAGTGCGCTAGTGTCATCCATATTTGTGAATGATGCAATCCTTAAGCTAGGAACTAAGTATTCCATAGGCATAATTGCTTCTAAACCATAAACCAACTTAAATGGGGTCTGCATTGTCATCTTCTTACAAGTGGTTCTATAGGCCCATAACACAGCTGGTACTCTCTAATCCCAGTCATCTCTGTTTACACTGCAAATCTTCGTCAACGTAGTCTCCAAAATATTGTTGAAGGCTTCAACTGTACCATTTGTTTGTGGATGATATGGAGTTCTCTTCTGGTGATGAACTTCAAATTCATGAGTCAAGGGTTCTATAGTTTTATTAATAAAATGTGTACCTTGATCACTCATAAGGATCTTCAAGCATCCAAACCTGGTTATGATATCATCAAATATTAAATGCATAGTTGTAGTTGCACTACAGTCCTTAACTGCTCTTTCTTCTACCCATCTGGTCAAATACTCTGTCGCAGTGATGATGTATCTTGCTCCTGTGCACTTTCCTGGTGGGTTGATAGGTCCCACAAAGTCAATGGCCCATTTCTCAAATGTCTGTAAGGTTATCTAGAGTGCTAAAGGCATATCATCTCTTCTGGAAGGTTCCCAAATCTTTAGCATACATCGTAGGCTTTGTAGTATTCTTTAGCATCTCTGTGTAAAGTGGGCTCCTAGAGGCCAGTTCACAGAACCTTCTGCATTGTTTCTTTCCCTGTGTAGTGTCCTCCTGCGATGCCTTCATGTGATTCTACCAGAATTAGTGGTCTTTCTACCTCCATAACACATCTCCTCAAGATCTCACCAGGTACCATCGTATATAATTGTCTAGCTATAAGTGAAAAATCTGCAGCGCGCACTACCAGTTGTTTCTTCTGAAGGACTATGTATTCATGAGGTGCCATTCCTATTGATAGGAACTGAACTATCTCTGCTAAGTGATCATCAATATTTCTGATGGCCAACAACTATGCATCTGGCAGTGTATCCTCCAAACTAGTAGGTTCCTCTCCATGTTCCAACCTAGACAAGTGGTCAGGTCCCTTGTTCATTCTCCCTAGCTTTACCACAATTTCAAAATCATATTTATGAAATAGCAGAAGCCATCTACATATCCTTTCCCCCCAACATTGGCTTGTTGACTAAGTATTTCAGTGCAGATTGATGTGTGAACATCTTAAAGTGTCCTCCCAACAAGTACTGACGAAATTTCTGCAGCGCATACACCATGGCTAATCTTTCTCTTTCAGTGGTAGTGTAATTTATATCAGATGTTCAGAGCTTCATGCTAGAAAAGGATATCAGGTGGTCAATATATACTCATCTTGATTGAGCTAATACTTATCCCAATGCAATAGAGGATGCATCGACATGAACATGAAATTCCTTACTCTAGTCTAGAAAAACCAGAATAGGCATAGTAACCATTTTTTGTTTCAGTGTGT